>OZ024743.1:145412411-145447411 GCA_964016885.1 Eledone cirrhosa | reverse complement strand
TTGATCAGAGACACTATATTTAAGGTCGAGTGATGCAACTTCGAGTGATTAGCGGCCTTTAGACTCACCTGATCAATGAAACAATTGTTAATACTGTAAATAAAACCCTTCTTGTACAGCCGACCTTGTTATTCTTCCCTCTTTCACTACTATATATATACGTTGTCTAACCTGATTAGTTTTTTCGTTGTTTTTGGTATTGTATAGCTAGGTCTGCCTAGCGCAATTTTCAATTTGTCAAGCTGTCTAAACGTATGTTATTACTCTAAGGTCTGACCTTATTGAGTGCTTTACTGCTCATTCCTAATTGTAGGTCGTTTTGCTTGGCCACAGCCAAAGCTTCGATTTTACTAAGCTTCCACTTCTATATAACACACATCAAACAAAACACTATACACACACGCAAACGCATGCGCAGAGAAGACAAAAAAAATAAACAAGTAAATAAATAAATAAACAGACTAAATAAAGATGGCGTAAGCATACAATGCAACGGGAGGAAACATAATAGCACCACTGACGATGTTGTAGATGTGCAACGAAAGAACTTTGATAGACTATATATATATGTATTTGTGTCTATATTGTATCTGTATTTTTGACCGTTGGTCAGTCAATGGCAACATTGAGGACGGAATAAATTAAATTAACCGATATAAAAGACACAGAAGCGAAAACCAACCAAACAGTGAGTGTGTTCTGTTATTAATTCTGGCAATATTATTACACAAATATGACCCTCCCCAAGTATAACAATATATATATATATATATATATATATATAGTTTTGCGAGGTTTTTTATATGAAATCGTGTGTCGAAACAAATATTGTTATACTTGGGGAGGGTCATATTTGTGTAATATTGCAAGAATTAATAACAGAACACACTCACTGTTTGGTTGGTTTTCGCTTTTCGCTTCTGTGTCTTTTATATCGGTAATCTAATTTATTCGGTCCCCAATGTTGCCATTGACTGACCGACGGTCAAAAATAATACAGATACAATATAGACACAAACACATATATATAGTTTATCATAAATCTTTCGTTGCACATCTGCAACATCGTCAGTGGTGCTATTGTTTCCTCCCGTTGCATTGTATGTCTACGCCATTTTTATTTAGTCTGTCTATATATTTATTTATTTATTTGCTTGTTTGTTTATTTTATTTTTTCTTCTTTGCGCATGCGTTTGTGTGTGTGTATAATGTTTTGTTTGATGTGTGTTCGTGATTGGGTGACTAGTGTGTGTTTATATGTGTTTGTTGTTATTGTGCTTGTGTATGTATTTATTTATTTATTTATCTATTTATTTACTTATTTATACTTCTCTTGGGTCAGTGTTGTTTGTTTGGGTGTTGTTGTTATTCCATTCATTCTTTCTGTTTAGTCTTGGCCTTCTAAGTTCTATTTCACTGGCCTCTCTGATTTGCCTATCTGCTGGGTCATTTCTATGTTTAGATATTATTCTAATTTCTATGTTGTCTCTGTTACCGTCGTGTTGTTGTCTGCTTGCCGCACTATAATCTTGTATAAATAGTACACGCGTGCATGCCTCACGTGTGACTGTTGCATACACTGGCTACTCCAAACTATCCTCTTGCTTTATCTTCGTAAACTGCCAATGTTTTATTTCAATTTTAATTTTAATTTTAATTTTAATTTTAACTTTAATTTTGTCCTTTAATATGACTGTAATCTTTGTATGTAAATTGCCATGCTATATTATTATAATGGATGTCAACCCACTGTGGGTCAATATATACATATGTTTCTATATGTCTCTCGTGTTGAAAAGAAGGTCAAGTATGTAAAAAATCAGTGAATAATTGCTCCGAAGACTCCAAACCTCGGTTTGGAAGAAACAATTGTAAGCGAATAAATGATTTAAACAGAACTTTGATTCATGTAATTTATATATATATATATAATAAACAATACAATATAATTACCTCATTACCAGAGGTTTCCCGAATAAGACGAATACGAAAGAAACGTCTTCATTCGTTCGTCGGACAAGGTAATATAAAACATAGTGAAATATTTGGAAAGTCTCCTCAAGAAATATAAAAAAAAATATATATAAATAAGGGTAATGCAATAGACATATAAAATATATAAAAAAATATAAGGAAATATAGTTAGGTGTGTGTATATGTATGTATATACACTCACAAATGTACATATGTATGTATGTACAAATGCGTGTGTATGGTGAAAATGTGTGCGTAAGTACATATATGAGGGCAAGTATATTTGTGTATATGTAACCACAAATACGGATATAATCTAGTTGACACGAAATCCAGACGCAGGTATTAGATACTTATATGCGGAAGATAAAGGGGGAAGGGAGTGTAGTAGTTAAAAGAAAGTGTCATTCTCGATATATGTATACAAATTAAACAGTATGTGAGAAAGAAAAATAGAAAGAGAAAGTAGTCGATTAACGCTAGAGAAAAGAAAAGAGAAGAAAAGAAGGTACACGCGTACATACACATATATCTATAAAAACATATATAAGAAAATATATATATATATACACGCAATACGTAGACAATATACGCAATACGTAGACAAAAGCGTATGCATGCGTACATACTTACACAGGATGCACGTATACATATACATACATATCATCCCATGTATATCTAATCACACGTACGTAATCGACTGTATACACACATATATATATATATACATATATATACACACACGCACACATACACATCCATATATACAATACAATAAATATATATATATATACACACATACACACAAACATATTCACGTACATTGACCCGCTTACACGCACACACATAAAATAAGAATGTAAGAAACATAGATATAAAAACACAGATATAAAAACACACATACATACACATATATATATATACACGCACTCACACGCGCATACGGAGGCGTTCGTGTACATATACAGGACGTATACACACATAAAGACGTTCAGACACATAGATTCAGGGTGTAACCTTATGAATAATTGAGTACAAATATAAAAATATAAAAAATGGCTGCGAAATAACAGAAAATATCTGGAGTGGAAAACGCAAGTGACCTGTTTAATCAGGTAGTAAAGATAATATGGAAGTAAAAAGTGGAAAGTGAAGATATTAGGTAAGTGAATCGAAGGATAAAAGGGGGGGGGGGTTACTGGTGGATGTGAAGTAAAAAATAAAAATAAAAATAAAAATAAAAATAAAAATAAAAATAAAAATAAAAATAAAAATAAAAATAAAAATAAAAATAAAAATAAAAAATAAAAATAAAAATAAAAATAAAAATAAAAATAAAAATAAAAATAAAAATAAAAATAAAAATAAAAATAAAAATAAAAATAAAAATAAAAATAAAAATAAAAATAAAAATAAAAATAAAAATAAAAATAAAAATAAAAATAAAAATAAAAATAAAAATAAAAATAAAAATAAAAATAAAAATAAAAATAAAAATAAAAATAAAAATAAAAATAAAAATAAAAATAAAAATAAAAATAAAAATAAAAATAAAAATAAAAATAAAAATAAAAATAAAAATAAAAATAAAAATAAAATTAATAATTGTTTCTACTTTAGGCACAAGGCCAGCAATTACTCAGTTCATTACTGGTACTTTATTTTATCGACCCCGTAAGGATGAAGGGCAAAGTTAACCTCGGCGGGATTTGAACTCAAATTAAAAATAAAAATAAAAATTAAAATTAATAATAAGGTTAAAAATGAAAGTAAATCAGAAAGAGTAGTCTTTAAAGAGAATAAATTAAGTGAAGAATAAGAGCTTATGGGGGATAAGTATCTGAAAGTGTGTTAAGTTTATATGAGCTGGAAAGCAAGTGTGATTTCATGTGTGGGCAACTGGTAAAGATTTCTGTCTTTGTATTTAGGCAGGTTTTTGGTGATTTAAGGTTTTGTAAAATCCAATATTTTTCATTTATGCAGAGTGTGCATTTTTTTGTTCCTCTTGCATATTCTTTAGATTGGTTCAAAATTGACCAATCTAATTTATATTGGATACCTTGGTCTTTCAAATCCCATATTCTGCTAGCCAGAGCTGTTGTGAATATTTTTTCTGGATGTCGAAAGGATGCGACATGTGAGTAATAACGCATTTTGAACTTGTCTTGTGTCATACCCACATATCGTTCACTGGTGGCTGGTTGGTTGTTGCTGATGGTTGTCACTTTAGCCGCATATACAATGGCTTTGGTGTTGCATTTACCTTGTAATGGGCATTCACTTTTGACTCTACAGGAGCAATTTTGATGTTCTCTAGGTGATTTTTTGTTGATAATATAAGATTTAATAGGGGGACCGCAGGAGTAGCTAATTTTGACACAGTTTCTATTAAAGATCTTATAGTATCTATGTGTTCTAGGGAAATGTTTATCTAAGAGCTCTAGGAATTTTTTGCCTACATTAGTTTTAACTGCTAGAGAGTAGGGGGTGTGAACCAGATTATTTTTCTTTTCCTATTTTTATGTTTAAAAGAGTTAGTATAGTTAGGTATGTATTTAATCGGTTCGCTAAATCCGCTATTTTGGAGGGCTTTATTATAGTAGGGGGATGCCTTATTGAAAGTAGCTTCTGAGGAAGAGAGGGTGGAGACCCTACGGCTAATATTAGGGATAAGGTTTTTAAAAACTATAGGAGGATGGCAAGAGCCTTTATTTATATATTTTAAATTTTCATTAGGTTTATGGTATGGTTTATAAGAAGCAGTAGACAAATCTAGGTTTATATCTAGGAAATTAACATTAGAAAGGTTAGTATCAATAGTAATTTTAAGATTAAAACTGGCAAAGGTTTTTATTAAGTCTTTCCTTAATCTATCTAAGTATATATAGTAATAATAATCTATATATATAATAATCTATATATATATAGTAATAATAATAATAATAATATTTATACTTATATATGTTTAATATACAATTATAAATATGGAGGGTAGTACTAAGTACTAGCCGGTTACCGGTATGATAAAAGGCTCAATGCAAATTATCAAGTGTTTTACAGAGCCGAGATACAAAGTGTTAAAACAATCAAATCTTAGTTTAATGAATTTATTTGCTGACAATTGTTTCTTCCAGAGGGATGTCTGGATTCATCGGAGCATAGGGAATATCTAAACAGGTGATTAAAATCCTTATCTTCAGAACATTCAGGTAGATACATAAGTGTTGTTAGTGTCCTTGACATCATGTAGAGAATCGGGAGTTAAAAGAATGTTATTCTTCAGAGAACACAATTACAAGGAGCAATGGTGGAAAGTGCAAGAGGTACAAGCAAAAAGTACAAGCACGAAAAAATGTAAGATAGGATAGACATAAGATATCATATAATTGGAGATCAGGTAATGTTAAGGGTATATAATTCAAGAGTCAATACAATCAATAAGGCATGTATTAGGAAAGAGTTATATTACAGCTGAAATAAGCATATTTTGTGTAGAATGTAAAAGCATGTTATAAGTGTTAGAAATGTTTAAATTTTTTTAAATGGCGTGCTATATGGTAGGGAGACATGTGGTGATAAAATAGGTATATGTTATGTGAGATGTAATGCAAAGCACGTGATTGAATTGGGTAGGTAATTTTCATTCAAGAATTTTTATATTGGAGTTCGTATATAAATGTATATGTTGGTTGTAACTCAGATGTATTAACCATGGAATTTTCTTAGTTTGAGATGTAATTTTTTTTAGATGTGTATAGTTTATAGGTATGTGTTTGGTAAAGGTAAATTCCACCGAATTACAGTCCATGTTTTTATAGTACAACAACATATACATCTATATACGAACTAAATAAATAAATAAACATATACACAAGTACAATAACAACAAACACATAAGTAAACAACGATAGAATACAAAAACCAAAACACATACACCCAAACACGAACACACACCAAACATTATACACACACGCAAACGCATGCACAGAGACGGAGACAAAAATAAATAAATAAATAAATAAATAAATAAAATAAAAATGGCGTAAACATTACAATACAATACAATAGGAGGGAACATGATAATAGTACCACTGATGATGTGGCAGATGTGCAACGAAAGAACTTTGTTAGACTATATATATATATATTTATATCATATAATTTAGAGTTTTCACTCAGGAGTCAAATACAATTATTTAGCTCTAAGAAATATTTCTGAGCAGTACAATACAAGTTAATAGTTGCCGATATACGTCTGTGAGTATAGATTTATTATTTTTTAGATCGATACAGACAGACTATATGTATTTGAATTAAGGTATTTCTATCTGGCTAAATTATTGTCAATTTGCAATAAAAACACATTAGTGTTGATCATATTTTTTTATATTAACTTGTATATTTATATCTGTATTTTTAACCGTTGGTCAGTCAATGATAAACATTGATTGCAAAATAAATTAACTATGGAGATATAAAAGAGACAGAAGCGAAAACGAACCAAACAGTGAGTGCGTTCTATTATTATTTCTGGCAATATTATTACAACAATATGACCCTCCCCAAGTATAACAATATTTGTTTTGTTTCGACACACGATTTCATATCAAAAACCTTGCAAAACATATATATATATATATATATATATATATAACGAAGGAAATGTGGTAAGTAACCAGATGGACCATAACGCACCAAAGTACTCAATACTTAGGGTAGTAGAGTGGGTAATAGGAACGAGTAGGACCCCGACGGCTGAGCTCAAGCCGTTTCGACGGCTAATTCTGGAATTAGCCGTCGAAACGTTCCTATATATATATATATATAAAATATAGAAATGGCTTCTACAGGACTAGAGCTGCTTCATTCGGGAGAAAACATCATGAAGCCGCTTCCTGATGATTTCTCCCGAATGAAACAGTTCTAGACCCGTAGAAGCCATTTTTATATTAAATATTTATACTCTGCTATGTATTGAGTATCTTACTTAATGTGGTTACCCCCGATTAAACCCGGGATAAACACACACACACACATACACACACACGCACACACGCGCACACGCACACACACACACACACACACACACACACACACACACACACACACACACACACACACACACACACACACACACACACACACACACACACACACACACACACACACACACACACACACACACACACACACACACACACGCACACACACACACACACAGATATATATATTTGGGTATGATCGTTAATCGGAGTGTTTGAAGAAATTCATTTAAAAAAAACGAAAAAAAAAAAAACCAATAAGAAATTCCCCAAACAAACGAACCTTTTCTATATATTGTGCACCTTCGCAACTGACGAATAGAACAATCAGTTATTAAATATAATCACGTTATAATTTAAGTATTCCCGGAGGAATCCTTTTTGTTTTAGTGAATAAAAACATATCTGGAATTGACACTATGTATTGTTAGACTGAAACGCTGAATTGGCATCAGAATATTGGGATTTATATTTGCCAATAGTAACTTCAGAGTTGACAGTTTTCTAGCTTAAAAACTGAAGAATTATTAGACTTATATTCTGATTATGTGTTTAAATTCAAATCTTTCTTAGTGTCATAACATAAGCTTCATCTAGTATAATCTAGTATAATAAGCTTCATCTAGTATAAACTAAAATGGAAAAGAATGTTGGGTATTGGCGTATTCTACTTTGATATTTATCATATCACTCAGACAGGCCAAGAGTTCTATAGATACTGTCGAAAAGGCTTTGTATATCCAGCCAGTAATAAACCCAGTATCGAAGAGATATATTTCTTACACATATTCAGCACTACAAATATTTCGAATATGCTTTCTGAGCCGCCACAAACCTCAATGAATATCTATGAAATACCAGACAGATATTTATGAATATTTACCAAATTTGAGTATCTCATGACTTGGCTGTCACTAGAATATTTGATCTGGATAACATCGATTCTCTCGATATTCAATTTCAGTTGACAATACGATTGACTGGAATTTTTACAGAGCTAATTTGCTCGCAAAAACGGGTTTCATGTTCTGGTATAATTTATATTATATTAATATATCACTCTCACCCCAAACAAACAAAGACACACACAGGTACACATACACGCAACACCGCAACACACACACACACACACACACACACACACACACACACACACACACACACACACACACACACACACACACACACACACACACACACACACACACACACACACACACACACACACACATTCAGGAAATATATCTATATATATATTTCTTGAATGTGGAGTTGTAATCACTAAAGAAAGAACCCTCAATATGTAAACATAGGGGTAAAATCAATGTTATACCAAATAGATGGCAAACTGATGTATACCTTCCTAGGCACTATCATTTAGGGTACGTGGGAATATGTACACATACTCACACACACACACACACACACACCCATACACACACACACACATATGAACGGGCACACTTACACATACACACGTATTTACATATATCCGCACACACACCCCACCTCACATGTATGTCTGTACACGCGCACCCAAACCCACATATGCACATGTACACACACATACATACAAATATATAAGCATATATCTTTGTAATCGGTGCAGAAAAGGTAACATTTGCTAATATTCCTTTTAATCTGGAATGTTTCGTTATTCTGTTTTCAAAATGTTAGGGTGTTTACCCGGTGGTTTTGGATCATGTTATCTGTGATGGGTGTCTGGATATTTCGTGACCAAATTCGTTCCTCGAATTGAAGTATGAGTTTGGATCCAGTGAATGTTTCCATATAAGCCATCTCCGCAATGCCCAACTTTAAATCAATTATAACCAGTAAGCCACCATTATCCAACCTAGCTGGATGATCATGTAGGATCAGAGATGTATGTCCTCTAGATGGGGCATGTAGAACAGAGGCCATAGTCTACAAGACAACAGTGAAATCGTCAAACCCTGACCACACCACCATTCTCAAGCGGCACACCGGTGTTACGAATCGACAATTTAAAGAACGCAATAACAAACATACGGCATCATTCCGGGAACACGAGAAAAGGTACACAACCAAGATCTCCAAACATGTAAGCTGAAAGAGAGCTTTACTGATTTCAACACCAGCTGGAAGATACCAGAAAAATATAAACCCTACGTCGATGGTTCTAAGAGCGATGAACTCTGTAACACCGAGAGATCTGAATGAAACTTGGTAGACGGAAAAAACTGTTTAGAAGCCTGTTGAATAGACTGTACCTGTGCTTAAAAAGCCTGTCTGATTACAAACGGTATCACGCTAAATCTTCCTTAAGAGTACACGTGCCTGTGGAATATCCAGCCACGTACATGTTAATTTAACAAGAATAATATGTAATGATCGAATAACTTGAGCATTCATCGTTGAAACCGATCATTTAAGATAGAACATTAGTTCAATTTGGGTGACTTAAAACAACATTGGCATATATATATAGGCAATTGTCGTCGCTCTCACGATAGGAAACAGTAGTCATCAGTGATGATTTCATCAGACCCAAATTATATATATATATATATATATATATATAAGATCAAAAGATGGTTAAAGGAGTTCCATGTATTTTATTATGCGCATTTCAAAAACAAACATCATCATGCAATAATATTTGTGTTTTCATCAGATAAATCAGGAGGACATGATATGAAGGCTAAAAAACACTTGTGGATAGTGCAGTTTTAAATCAACATATGAAAAGTAGTTTTAGATTGATGTGTGATATTGGGTCTCTAAATAAAATATTTTTCCCAATATCACACATCAATCTAAAACTACTTTTCATATGTTGATTTAAAACTGCACTATCCACAAGTGTTTTTTAGCCTTCATATCATGTCCTCCTGTTTTATCTGATGAAAACACAAATATTATTGCATGATGATGTTTGTTTTTGAAATGCGTATAATAAAATACATGGAACTCCTTTAACCATCTTTTGATCTTATATATTATGTATACTCCAGTCCTACAAACTGTAGAGTGCTTCTTATCCGATATCTGCATTGCTTTATTGTACTACAATAAAAGTCACCTCCTACATTATATATATATATATATTTAAAAAAATATATATATATATATATATATATATAAATGTATATATAGTGTTTATATAAATGTATATATAGTGTCTATATATATATATATATATATATATATATATATATATAGTTAAAAGAATAGAGGTGTAACACACAAGTTATTATATATTGGTAAACGGAATAGAAAATGCTGACAAATTGTTCACAGTTGAAAAATGGTTTAATTAGAAATAAAAGAGTATTAGTGATTGTATGGGTTAGTATTCAGTTGTGGTTTTAAGTTTTTAAGTTTTTACCGGTTGCGCATTTCTAAATGCTTTTCAAAAATAATTTTGAGATAGAGTGTCCGTGCTGTTTGCTCTGATCTGATTAGTTTTGGGAATTCTACCTGTTTTTATGTTAAAAAAGTGGCTCCAATTTGCAAAAATTCTTGTGGTCAAAACAATTTTGATTGGTCGGTAGAGGTCATGTGAATGTAAAAAATTGATTTTGCGCCAAGACTGTTTTTATGTTAAAAAAGTGGCTCCAGCAAAAATTCTTCTGGTCAAAACAATTTTGATTGGTCGGTAGAGGTCATGTGAATAAAAAATTGGTTTTGCGCCAAGATTGAGAAATGACTCTTTCACAACAAATATGTGTGTGTGTGTGTGTGTGTGTGTGTGTGTGTGTGTGTGTGTGTGTAGTAGTAGTAGTAGTAGTAGTAAGGTGTTCGATGTTGTGATAATGGTTAGCAGCGATGTGTGTCAAATGGCTATTAAGATAAGTGTGTGTGTGTGTGTGTGTGTGTGTGTGTGCGCGCGTGTGTGTGTGTGTGTGTGTGTGTGTGTGTGTGTGTGTGTGTATAGCAGAGTAATTCGTGGTGGCAGGGATGGTCAGTAAGAATGTGTCTGAAAGCAATGGGGGGTATTTTAGCATGTCAAAAGATATTTTTCAGCTTTTGTCTTATACGGAGAAGTGCGTGTGTGTGTGGTGTGTATATATAAGTCTCTTTGTATGTTGATGTACGCGTGTGTGTATATATATATGTGTGTGTGTGTGTGTGTGGGTGGACCAGTATTTTTTTCCCCCTGGTAAAATGGTGTACATTATTCGATTTTTTCAGTAACATCGGTTCTCTTAATAGAACATCAAAAATCTTAACAATAAAAGGTGTGAAATGATATTCACTATATATATATACACACACACATATATTCACTATATATATATATATATATATATATATATATATATATATATATATATATATATATATATATATATATATATATATATATATATATATATATATATATATATATATATATATATATATATATATATACACATATACATATATATATATGCACATATATTTTTTTGTGTTGCACCATAGAGCATGTGTGTTTACGTATGTCATTGTGTTTATATGTGGGTAGAGATGTGTGCTGATGTAGGTATGTATGTTGACGTGTGTATGTTGTGGGTTCGTCTTAGGGAGAAGTGTTTAGACGGGGTCCGTATTTGTTAATGAAGTAAGATTCCTTGCTGATGCGCTGGGTGTGGGTGGCATTATCTTTAAATTTGTAGAGGGGAAAGATTCTGAAGTTGGGATGATTTTGGGCGGCACAGGTATCAATGTGTTCACTCAGTGGTATTTTCCTGTATTCCCGTATTTTGATTTGGGATCTATGGACAGTCATGCGTTGGCGGAGGCTGTTTTTGGTCTGGCCTATGTATTGTTCTCGACAACCTGAACAAGTTAATACATATATTAGATTTTCCGATGCACATGTGAAATTGTGTTTTACTATAAAACGTTGTCCATCTTTGAAATAGAATTCCGAACCCTCTATTAGGTTGATGCAAATGCCACAGTTGGGTCTATCGCATTTTTTTACTGTGGGTTTCGTTGTTGTGGTTGGCAGTACTTTGGCATGTGTTAAGATGTTTTTCATTGACTTGGATTGTCTTTTGCTCTTTATGATATCGTGTGTTCGTAGAATTTGGTTCATTCTATGGTCCTTTTTCAATACAGGGATGTTCTGGAGGATGGTGTCAAAGGCCTCATTGTTGAGGGGGTTGTGTGTGGAGATGTATGGAAGAGCTTTTAGTTTTGGTTGATTTACTTTAGGGTGTCTAAGGTCCTGGGTACTGAGTTTTAGGGCACGTTGGATTCCATTGTCAATTAGTGATGCAGGGTAGTCCCTGCCTATGAGTGTGTCCTTTAGTTCTTGTAGCCGTAAGTAGCAGATGTTTTTATTGGAGACTATAGTACAGATTCTCTTGGCTAAGTTGTAGGGAATATTAATTTTAACGTGTCTAGGGTGGCAAGAGTTGAAGGGGAGATATTGCTTGGAGTCTGTTTCTATTTTTTTGTTATGGATCTTAATGAGGATGTCGAGGAAGGGGAGTTGTTGATGGCTGTATTCCATCGTGAAGTTAATATTTGTGTTGAGCCCATTTATAAGGGTGTGAAATTCTTTAAGTTTTTCGATGTTTTCGTGCCAAAGGATGAAGCAGTCATCTAGATATCGCTTCCAGTTCCTTTCAATGTGTAAGTGGAGGGTGTTTCCAAATTTGTTTAGCACTTTAGTGTAGAGGGTGATTTCCAGGTATCCCATGACTAGGTTGGAATAAGTGGGGGCTGTTTTCGTTCCCATAGCGGTCCCAGATTTCTGCCTGTTGGGTTTGTTATTGAAAACGAAGTAATTGTTCTCCAAGATAAATTTGAGTCCCTCTATCACGAATTCTTTTTTGATGCGTTGTGGGAGTTCATTGTGGAAATTATCCAGCCAGAATTGGATAGCTTCTATTCCTAGGTTGTGGGGGATGTTGGAGTATAGGTTGACTACATCGAACGTCACTAGTAGGGTTTGTTCAGAAAGTGGCATATTAGGGAGGTGATTGAGCATATCTAGGTCGTCCCTTATATAGCTTTTGATGTGCTTGAGGAAGGGTTTGAGAAGGGTATCAATGAAGTTGCTAAGACGGTGCGTTTCGCAAGCGGGGCCTGCTATTATAGGTCTTAATTTGAGATCATTGGGTGAGGGGACATTGATGACTATGTCTGTGGCTTCCTTGCATGCCTTACTTATTGATTCGCTTTTATGTACTTTAGGGATACCGTATATATATATATATATATATATATATATATATATATATATATATATATATATATATATATATATATATATATATATATATATATTAGAAAGTGAGGTTTTTTTTACAAATTGAAAAATAAAGGTGAGTTGAGATGGAGGGTCTGTGGTTTTTCTCACAGATGTGACAAAAACCACAGACCCTCCATCTCAACTCTACTTTTGAAAAGCAGAAGAACTGCGAAACCGGTAAAGGAACCAAATAATTATATATATTTAAAAAAAAAAATAAGACTCCAGTTGCATTTTCGATTTCATCTCTTTTTCTTTATATATATATATATATATATATATATATATATATATATATATATATATATATATATGTGCGTGTCCAAGTCTCTATATATATGTGTCCAGCTCAAAAGTGACACAGAGGAGACTGAGGTTAGCTGGACATGCTCACCGACATCCAGAGTTGACATTGCACTCAGTGCTCCTTTGGGGGACCCTACATGGACACACTAGAAGAGGAAAACCAAGGTTAACGTATGTTCATGCCCTAAGGACAGACACTGGTCTGTTGGAGACGCAGGACATGGCAGCGATAGTGAGGGACAGAGACCGCTGGAGAGAACTCGTCCATGGATCTCGGGAATTTTACCCGCCTTAGAATAGAGAATATATATATATATATATATATATATTTAAAAAAAAAAAAAAAAAAATATATATATATATAGTAATAATAATAAATTTGAAGACTAAAATCCAAAGAGGGCTCAATAAGCAGCGATTCTTTGCTTAAACTTTAATCTGTTATTTTAATATATATATATATATATATGAAAGACGTACATAAGAAAGTTATGAAAATTGACTTACTAAAATTTCACTCTGAGATTAACTAGCTGTCTTAATAGCACCCCCACTCCAAGCTGGTTAACCTCAGTGTCACGTGATTGATTCTTTTGAATTTGCCACTTGACCAAGAAGGCAGTGAATTTTTCAATGGCTTGGAATCTAGCCCCGCTCGCTTTTTTGCATCCACTGAATTATTTTCATATAAGTTCCCAGTGTCCCCGTATTGCCTGGAAACTTAGCTGAGAATAGACCCCCTGATGACGTAAGGCTTCTCTATAGTTATTACATAACTATATTTATCCCCTTACAGAAACTAATTAGTTGGAGTGAAATTTTAGTAAGTAAGTCAACTTTCTTATTTACGTCTTTCATATAATTGTTCTGCATTCCCCTGCATAGAACCACAAAGTTACTAAGACAAAACATATATATCTGCTAGGTATAGGTATGCATCTGTATACATATGTCGGTAGATATATTAATTCTTTTATATATATATATATATATATATATATATATATATATATATATATATATATATATATATATATATATATATATATATATATATATAGGCAGTATCGGCAGAGGGTCGGACGCCATGCTTTGCAGCAAAGAGTTACGGCCCTTTATGATCTGAGTTCAAATCGAGCGGAGGTTAACTTTGCCTTACGGGGTCGATAAAATAAAGTACCAGTAATACACTGGGATAATTGCTGGCCTTGTGCAAAAAGTAGAAACAATTATTATTATTATTATTATTATTATATATATATATATATATATGTATATATAGTGTATTTGGTAATACACTGTATGCTTAATTAAAAGCATTTTGAAGACCTTACGCTATTGTTTTAAAGTAGTGATTATGTCACTGCTTTTTTTTCAACAAACAAAGGGAGATAAGCTGACAGATCTCTGTTTCATACTGTTGGTATTCCTCAGAGCTTAGCACTCCCCTTGTTTGTTGAAAAATTATGAATGTTGGATTCTTATAGAATTCCAGTAATAATCAGGAACTGATTATATAGAGCGGTTGCCGGTCCAGCAAAAATTGAAAATTAGAATTCGTGCTCTGAAATAGCGATGTATATATGAATGTATATACAGTGTATTTGGTAATACACTGTATGCTTAATTAAAAGCATTTTGAAGACCTTACGTTATTGTTTTAAAGTAGTGATTATGTCACTTACTTCTTACCAACAGTATGAAACTGTCAGCTTATCTCGCTATTTCAGAGCACCAATTCTAATATATATATATATATATATATATATATATATATATATATATATATATATATATATATATATATATATATATATATGTGTGTGAAAAAATGGGGAGAAGAATACTGCATGGTTGCACATGGATAACATGTTATAAAATGAGTCCCTCACCAGTGATTTACCAACGGTCATAGGTATTTCATTGCATTAAATTTATATATATATATATATATAGAAACGGAAAAAATGAAACGAAATTTCATTTCCCACTCTTAGTACGGCTGTTACTTAAATATAAGTATGTACACGTACATACATATATGTGTACAGACGCACAGTAGTATGTATATATATATATACATAGATGCACACATAATTATATGTACGTATGGATTCACCGAACATTTATTATAATGCTCGGTGTGTTTGTAAACAAACATCCCGTATTAAGCCGTATATATAAGTTAAAACAATGAAATAAAAGATCAAGTCATTGTGAAGTATATCTCTAATGACTTGATTTTTTATTTCATTGTTTTAACTTATATCACGACTCTGTTTTCCTTTTAATGTATTATTGTTTTCCGGGATTTATCTTAACCTACAACATTTTCAACATATGGATTACATCCAGTTCTTCATGCAGAATAGACCCCACAACTTACTGTGGATACCTCTGTGTGTATATATATATATATATATGTATATATATGGGTGTCTTTCAATCTACTCTCTCACAACCGCAATTTCTTTCTCTCTATCTTTCTCTGTCACTATTTATGAAGGTACCCGGAAAACCCCCGTATCTCGGGAACCCGTGCTCCGATTTACGCGTATATTCCGTTTGAATTTCCATTTCAGGGGCAACTTCCTTTCAAAGTAGTTTCCCATCATGCACCATTTTGGGTGTATTTAATTACAAACAAGCACACAATAACATAGTTTTATTAGTATACGCACACACGCGCGCATACGCACACACACACAGACACACACGCGCATACGCATACGCACACACACACGCGCGCGCCGCACACACACACACACACACACACACACACACACACACACACACACACACACACATACACATACATATATATATATGTAGTTCAGTGTTTCTTAAGAAGCGGATTAAATCTATCTGGGATTCGAGACTAGAAATAGGGTGCGATGTAACCACTACTCTGGTAGTTGATATATCGATCTACCACGATCAGTCAATCCTCTGAGACGATCGTAAAACAATGAACCAATTAACTTACTTTTGTTTTATTTTCATTGTTCAACACTGCCACCCCACCATATATATATACACACACACACACACACACATATATATATATATATATATATATATATATATATATATATATATATATATATATATATACATACAGGTATATATATATATATATATATATATACATACAGGTATATATATATATATATTATATACAGTATTTTCCGTAGTGTTGTAATATAAATATTACACACAGTAGGTATATAATTTTACTGGGGACCTGTTTGGTTTTTATAGAGAATATTAGGAGGGAGGGGTGAAGTTGTTAGAAGAATAGTTGAGGGAGTGGTTTTTTGATAGCAGTGAGAATTTTTGGTGGCAGTGAGTAATTAGATTCCCATCTGTTGTTTTGACATTTTTATAGAATATATTATTGGTTATTTTTCTAAATCTATAGAAGGATTAGAGATAGTATAGATATGCATGGTTGGTTTTGTGTTTGCACTTAATTAACATTCAGACTTAAATTTTTCTTTCAAGTGTACGTATCCTTTCGCCCACGGATTCACACACAAACATATATGCACACCTCTACAAAATACATATACTCACATACACATACTTACATGCTCATACTTACAAACATATACACATGCACACACATATATATACATATATCTACACATATATACATGTACATACATACGCATCCTTGTGTATACATTTTCATACTCAACTTATCTTTATATACACACGTATAGACACACACATATATACATACATACTCCAGTCTATGTGTATATATATATATATATATATATATACACTTTAATACATGAATACACTTACATCCAACTATACACATCAAACATATATATATATATTTACTTATTTATATACATTTTCACATATATATACATACATATGGTCGCTTTTAGACACATTCATTATAGCATATTTGCACCTATTCTCATCAGCATATCTTTCCATTATTAGTGTGGTAATTTAAGGTTATTAATATACATATATATGTTGAGAAGAGATTGTTTTTATATTTTTCTAACTAGATTGATGTTTATATAGTTGGGGGGATGTCCCTCTTTTATGTAATATTCAGCTTGTAGTGGGAAAAAAGGGTTTTAGTTCGGTGACGGCAGAATAATGTTCGTTCAATTCTGTTATTCAGCAATTTCTTCTTGTGTGTGATTATGTAATAAATCTCAAGATTACACAATTTGCAGAAATTTTGGCTCCTGGAAAAGCTTTGGGTTTTAGCTAATTTCTCCCATTTTAGGGTAAACTTTTGATCGCTATCCCTGAGCGTCCAAGCTTTTTCTGCTAAAGTTGTTACATTTCTTTGGCTCTGGTGTTTTATTGAGTAAGAATGCCTATATAATCGAGATTTAAACGATGTTGCCGTTGATCCCACGTAATACCACTCGTTGCCTCCGGATTTAATGGTACACTTATAAATAATATTTTTTTCCAGGCAGTTATTGCCGAGAGGGCAGTTGTCAGGATAGGTGCAGTTACAGTTGTGTACGTTGGGTTTTCTCTGGAGTAGTATTGCGGACGAACTTAGGTGTGGTTTATTTATGTTCTGTAGTGTATTGTCTACTGTTTTTTTTGTCTTCTTTGTACTTAAGTTTTTAGTGTTTTCGTTTAACCTTCTAGTATTGATCTTTTTTATGTGTTGTTCAAGGTTTAACGCTGTAGAGTATGACAGTCTTATAGTGGTAGGGTTTAGGATTTTGTGGTATTTGTGTGATGTATGAAAATGTCTCTTAATTATTTTAAAGAAGAGTACTGGTAAATTTGTACTAATGGAACTATTGTATTCAGGGTTATACCATAAGTACTCTTTGCATCGCTTTCTATTAGTTTTGTTTGTTGGTTTACTGGTGTGTATACTATGGTAGTAAGTGTGGTTTGGTGTTGTGTTATTATATCTACCTATGTGGGATTTATTTTGGGTGTTTTGATTGTTCTCATCTATATACTCTATTTTGTTGAGGTAGCCTGCTTTACTAAGGGCGTTATCGTAGTACTCGGCGTGTTCCTTAAATACTTGTATGTTAGAAGATAAACCCGAGATTCTAAGGGAAATATTTTTAGGGATAGATTTAATTATAGAGATGGGGTGGTTAGACCCAACATTTACGTACTTCAGATTTTCATTCAATTTATGAAACGGTTTAATCAGACCAGAGTTTAAATTGAGTGTGATATCCAGGAAGTTAACTACTTTAAGGTTGTATTCATATGTTATAGTTAGTCCTATTTCGAGTAGTAGTTTTCTTATATCTTTGCGTAGTTTTTCTAGTTTTTGGTTATTTAGGTTTTTAACTAGGAGGAGAACATCGTCGCGGTATATTCCGCCGTGGAGATTGCTGAATTTTTCCTGGAGTCTAAAGGCGATAAATAACTCCACAATATCAGTTATTTCCGCCGAATCATTAGAGCCCATTGTTATGTCAAAGTTAGAGGGTCTATCTTTACGAACCCAACAACTGTTCTCAAATTTGACTATAGTTTTCCTAGCTTCTAATATAATCTTAATTTCATCGTTTGTAAGGTCAGAGTTATCCTTAGCAAACTTAATGGCTCTATTCAAAGTTTCAGGTGATATCGATGAGTAATATTCGTCGATATCAAACTGGATAAACTTAGATTTATTCTTATTGCTAATGCTATTAAACCATCTTATTGCTTCTTGGGTCTTCCCCCAGAGTTTAATGTTAACCTTAGCCTTAATTTGGGGGATGATTCTATCCAAAATATATTTGCTTATTTTACCTATATCTGATTTAGAGGGGCAGATTAATCTAATTTTAGGGTCATTATCAAAGTTTACCTTATGGTCCTTAAGATTGAAGGTGGGTACCGCCGGTAAGAGTGGTCCTGTCCTATCTTCGATTCCGAGATTTTTCACTATTTCGCATGCCTCATCATTGATGTGCTTAAGAGTTACTTCATTCGTTTTTCTATATTTTTTATGTAATTCTTTTCGAATGAAGTTGTTGTATGTAGTGCAGTCCATAGTATACAGGTGGTATTACGTGGGATCAACGGCAACATTGTTTAAATCTCGATTATATAGGCATTCTTACTCAATAAAACACCAGAGCCAAAGAAATGTAACAACTTTAGCAGAAAAAGCTTGGACGCTCAGGGATAGCGATCAAAAGTTTACCCTAAAATGGGAGAAATTAGCTAAAACCCAAAGCTTTTCCAGGAGCCAAAATTTCTGCAAATTGTGTAATCTTGAGATTTATTACATAATCACACACAAGAAGAAATTGCTGAATAACAGAATTGAACGAACATTATTCTGCCGTCACCGAACTAAAACCCTTTTTTCCCACTACAAGCTGAATATTACATAAAAGAGGGACATCCCCCCAACTATATAAACATCAATCTAGTTAGAAAAATATAAAAACAATCTCTTCTCAACATATATATGTATATTAATAACCTTAAATTACCACACTAATAATGGAAAGATATGCTGATGAGAATAGGTGCAAATATGCTATAATGAATGTGTCTAAAAGCGACCATATGTATGTATATATATGTGAAAATGTATATAAATAAGTAAATATATATATATATGTTTGATGTGTATAGTTGGATGTAAGTGTATTCATGTATTAAAGTGTTTATATATATATATATATATATATATATATATATACACATAGACTGGAGTATGTATGTATATATGTGTGTGTCTATACGTGTGTATATAAAGATAAGTTGAGTATGAAAATGTATACACATGGATGCGTATGTATGTACATGTATATATGTGTAGATATATGTATATATATGTGTGTGCATGTGTATATGTATGTAAGTATGAGCATGTAAGTATGTGTATGTGAGTATATGTATTTTGTAGAGGTGTGCATATATGTTTGTGTGTGAATCCGTGGGCGAAAGGATACGTACACTTGAAAGAAAAATTTAAGTCTGAATGTTAATTAAGTGCAAACACAAAACCAACCATGCATATCTATACTATCTCTAATCCTTCTATAGATTTAGAAAAATAACCAATAATATATTCTATAAAAATGTCAAAACAACAGATGGGAATCTAATTACTCACTGCCACCAAAAATTCTCACTGCTATCAAAAAACCACTCCCTCAACTATTCTTCTAACAATTTCACCCCTCCCTCCTAATATTCTCTATAAAAACCAAACAGGTCCTCAGTAAAATTATTCTGATGAAATGACAGTTGATAATAACATTGAAATATTGAATTTCTGCATAACTAATACTTTGTAGATAGCAGCTGTTTTCAGGTTATGTAACTGTTATTGAAACACGTGTCAATAAATTCCTTTTAACTAAACTGTATCCATTTAAATCCTTCTATATATATATATATATATATATATATATATATATATATATATATATATATATATATATATATATATATATATATATATATATATATATATATATATAATATTAAGGATACTATTTATAGTTATGTATATACTATATACAACTATAAACAAGTAAGGTCAGTAATTTATTACTACCTTATTACCAGTAAGATAAATAGCTCAATGTAAGAACCTCATTTGCTATACAGAGCAGTAATATAGAATACACAAGAATCAAGCTATGTTAGAACATTTAATTGCTGACAATTGTTTATCCAAGCCTAGGCTTGGGGTCTTCGGAGCATTATTAATAATGTTTGTACATATAATCACCCTCCTATTCCGCTGAAGAATTATACAGATACATATTGTGGACAACAGTGTGGGATGGATGCGACATATATTATGTTATACTATAATTGTACAATAAGATTCAAAATTAAAATTAAAAGCTTTTGGTGGAGCACATGTGACAGATAATACAAGAGCGTCTAGTAAATAAATAAAATTAAATTAAAGAGACAGTACGTGCGTTAGTCATATATAAAGCAATTGAACAAGCAAAAGTATCAAGCATATATGAATGCTGGGTGTTGCATACAAAATACAAGCACTCAAAGTGGGTGTGTTTTTATATTATGGTGGTTGCAATGCAGAGATATTTTCTGTGTAGCTCAAATGTGTGTAGAATAAGAAAGTTCCAGGTTTCACATCCATTACATTTGTCACGATATATTTGTATTGAGTGTCTGTTATAGTAATGGCTTGTAAAATAAAGTAACTTAGTGTTATTTAGTCCGTATCGTATACTACAATTGTAGAGCTGGGAGAATTTACTACTGTTTAATACCCGGAAGAGGGAATGGAAATAAGGGGAGCTAATGCGTAAGGGGAGGTAACTAGCTCATTATAATAATAATTAAACACATTGTTCTAAGGGACTTTATATAGTGTTATAATTGAGGGCCTAATATAGAAACTATATATTTATATTTAATTTAATTTTAAATACAGTCTACTCTCTCCTAATACATTAAGGTATCATTATAAAGTGCCATAATTGAATTTCCCATACAAAGTGTTATATATTTATATTAATTTAATCTTAGATACAGTCTACCCTCCCAAAATATATCAAAGGTTTTACTAGATTGCTGTCTACCCAGTATATGTTAATCTATGTAATACTGTATAGCTGTTTGCATGGTAAAATAGATATATCTCTAGAGTAAATAAACACATTCTTTATATACAATGTTATTAATGTTAATCCATACATTTGATTATAGATGTATACATAATTTATTGTTCCATATTGCATTTAAGTTAGATAAATCCCTTATGTTACTACATTAATCCTATATATACAATGATATTAATTTTTACATTTAATTGAAAATGTATATATAATTCATTGTTACGTTTAATATTTAAAGTTTATCCAAATTATATTTCCATCACTATATAATTATAAGTAATCTAAGTTTACTATATTAAGAGTATACTATTAAGAGTATTACTATATTATAGGTCGGCTGAATTGTGTAGAGGAAAGGGTGGATCCAAGAGTGTGGTGCAGTGGTGCAATGCAAGCCCTAAAGGTGAAGTGCTAATGGAGGTACTGAGTTCAAAACTGACATTGCTATATACTAGGTTTAAAGCTTTGGAAAGAGTGTCGGAAGCGGTGCTGGCACGATGCAAACACTTCCGATTTTTTATTAAGGAGGTTAAGGTTCGAAAAGATTATAGTATGGGTCTCTAGAAGACAGAGGTTACACAATTTATTAGGTGGTTTATACGATGCTGCCCTACCTACTACTTCCCATTGAAGTGTATATGATCTATTCCTAGTTTTCAGATAGTGTATGTAGCTAGACAGTGAAGTGGAGTTGGCTAGATTGTGCTTTCTGAAAGAGTGAAGGTGTGAGTTGTATCTCGTCTTGAAGCAGTTCAAAGTGGAGCCTATATAGGTTTTAGAAGAGTTGATAGTGTTGACCGTTCATGAGTAAATGATGTCGTTGATTAAACAGTTGTTACCTAAAGGGCAGGTTCTATTAGATCTACAGTTACATTTATTTTGGGTTATATCTTGTCGGTTATTATGCTGCGTAGAAGTCTGGTTGCTAGGTATTGCATTAGGGCTATGATGGTTGTCGGTCCCAATGTTATTAATATCATTATTGTTACTACTATTATTACTATTGCTATTAGGGTTAGTAGTTATTATGTTGTTTCGAAAGTTTCCCTCTTGTGTTTTAATTTGATGGAGATAAGTATTAATTTTTCTTTTATTACTACTAGCTATATGGTATGCTATGCCAGGTGTGGTAGAGTAGGAGATTTTAATGGTGTTTTATTTAAAACCCTTGTGGGTCGACGGGAAGTTTCTTTCTAGGATTGAGAAGAAGGCCCTAGGTAAGTTGGTAGAGACGTTTAGATTGAAAGGGGGGTTGAAAAAAGTATTAGTTCTTCTTCCACTTTTGCTTTTTATATCTATTGAGGTATTTCTGTTTATAATATTTTGGTGTCTACTATGGTGAGAGTTGGGCTTGATACTACCCTTCGTATTAGAGTAGGGGTGGTTATTATTCTTATTACCGCAATTCCTCATGACCATATTGTGAGAAATAATGTTGGAACTATGTGATTTTCTAGGTAGGAACTCAATCCCATTACTATGGCCTGATTTAGCTAATGCCTGATTGTAGTACTGTGAATTATTGCTAAATATGGTTTCGTTATAAGATAAATTAAAGATTCTGTTAGAAATACCTTTAGTGATAGAGTTTAATATGGATCTAGGGTGGTTCGACTTGGTGTCTATATAAATCAGTTTTTGGATTAACATTAATAACATTGTATATAAAGAATGCAAACAGCTATACGGTATTACATAGCTTACCATATACTAGGTAGACAGCAATCTAGTAAAACCTTTTATATATTTTGGGAGGGTAGACTGTATCTAAGATTAAATTAATATAAATATATAACACTTTGTATGGGAAATTCAATTATGGCACTTTATAATACTTGATAGGCAACTTTATAATGATACCTTAATGTATTAGGAGAGAGTAGACTGGGTTTAAAATTAAATTAAATATAAATATATAGTTTCTATATTAGGCCCTCAATTATAACACTATATAAAGTCCCTTAGAACAATGAGTTTAATTATTATTATAATGAGCTAGTTACCTCCCCTTACGCATAGCTCCCCTTATTTCCATTCCCACTTCCGGGTATTAAACAGTAGTAAATTCTCCCAGCTCTACAATTGTAGTATAAGATACGGACTAAATAACACTAAGTTACTTTACTTTACAAACCATTACTATAACAGACACTCAATACAAATATATCGTGACAAATGTAATGGATGTGAAACCTGGAGCTTTCTTATTCTACACACACACACATTTGAGCTACACAGAAAATATCTCTGCATTGCAACCACCATAATATAAAAACACACCCACTTTAAGTGCTTGTATTTTGTATGCAACACCCAGCATTCCTATATGCTTTGATACTTTTGCTTGTTCAATTGCTTTATATATGACTAACGCACGTACTGTCTCTTTAATTTAATTTTATTTATTTACTAGACGCTCTTGTATTATCTGTCACATGTGCTCCACCAAAAGATTTTAATTTTAATTTTGAATCTTATTGTACAATTATAGTATAACATAATATATGTCGCATCCATCCCACACTGTTGTCCACAATATGTATCTGTATGATTCTTCAGCGGAAATGGAGGGTGATTATATGTACAAACATTATTAATAACGCTCCGAAGACCCCCAAGCCTAGGCTTGGATAAACAATTGTCAGCAATTAAATTTTCTAACATAGCTTTGATTCTTGTGTATTCTCTCTCTCTCTCTCTCTCTCTCTCTCTCTCTCTCTCTCTCTCTCTCTATATATATATATATATATATATATATATATATATATATATATATATATATATATATATATATATATATATCATATATATATATATATATATATATATGACAAACGATATGAAAATAATTTTTAGATCCAATTTATACAGGAAAACATCGAACTTCGCATCTTTGAATACATAAACTTAATGAAGATGTTTTGGATATTGGTTGAAAGTTCATGAAATAGCGAAATATATGACAGTTAAGCTGAAAATGTTAAACTACCAAAGAGTGATATAAAATAATTCATGTTAGAGTTAAGGTGATTTCACTGGTTTTCTGACAGATTAATCAACACCCTCAAACGACAGATCTATAAGTTGACTATCCTAAACAAGTATTTCTGTATCATCTAGTAAACAGTTTTGACATGCTATCTCTTATTTGCTTACTCAAGCTTGCTAAAGTGACTTTTTAATAACATTTAGATAGAATATTTGAAATAAATATAATAGAAAAAAACATGTAGTTAAAATACTGTTGAAATTTAAACCTTATCCAAATCAGTTCATATTCTTTATTTTCAATTTAGACAAATATATTTTAAATGTCAGAAATATTTTCTTGCCAGGTTGACTTTAAGATCTCGTTAAATTGAAATTCCTGAAATTCAAGATATGTCATTAAAACAACACAGCTTAAGGAAATATATTATACACACACACACACACACACACACACACACACACACACATATATATATATATATATATATATTTATATATATATATATATATATTTATATATATATATATATATATATATATATATATATATATATATATATATATATATATATATTTATATATATATATATATATATATATATATATATATATATATATGTATATATATGTATATAAATATATGTATATAAAAAGATGATTCCCACTGTGCACCGCCTCCCCCCACACACATATATGTGCACATTTATGTCATTTTGTATATATATATATATATATATATATAATTAATTCAAAATTCAATAAGACCAAGGATAAATATTATCTTATTATTTATATATACATCTACGGTCGTTTCAACGAGATTAGAATATTTCATCAATTGTGGAGAAAGAAGAAATATTATCAGTTTGTTCAAAATCGTAAGACAAATTATCAAGAATTATACAAGATTCAAACTACAAAGACAAAAACACCGCTTGTGAATATAGTGTTTTTGACATGTAAAATTAATGAGTTATGGGTGTTTTTCACAAATATGTTAAAATGCATTAAAGCTGTTAATTGGTCATTTCAGGAGTTATTAGAAAGGATGATTTCATGAGATAAGATTGCAGTGCTTAATATTTTACTAATCATTTTAAAGTAGAAAGATCTATCTATCTATCTATCTATCTATCTATCTATCTATCTATCTATCTATCTATCTATCTATCTATCTATCTATCTATCTATCTATCTGCCTGGCACACCGAGTGTGCCCAGGCGCTCACGGCTCTCTGGCAGGCGGACCCGGCTGTCAGTGGAGAATCCACCTCGTCATTCTATAGAGGGCTGGTGGTTAGCAGGTGCGACGACGCCCTCGGAGAAGCCCTAGGCATGGAGGAAGACGAACTGGCCAACCTGTTCGGTAGGACATTCAGCCCGGGACCCATGGATAACTTCCAGAGGTCCCTGGCCTGGCAATGCTACAGAAGGGTTCTGCCCGTTCGAGAAAGGCTCTACAGACACGGGCGCCCGGGTAGGGACCCCTCGAAAAAGATCTGTCCCAGATGCGTGTGCGACGAGGAAACCGTTGCACACGAATTGGTACACTGCTCGGGCATTGCCGATCTGTGGGGCTATGTCGAACAACTGCTGTCAAGGGTGGGACCGATCCGGTTGACCACCGAGTCTATTGTAACGATCAAGCCGCCTCCCCTCTTCAAAAACGAAGAAGAGGCGGTGTTTCTGTGCGTAATAGCCATGGCGAAAGAGGTTGTATGGTGGACGCGTCTGAAAGGACTGAGGTCAGACACCTTTCTCTCTGGCCAACAACTGGTCCGTTTCTTCCGATATCATTTCGGAAGAAGGATCAGGATGGAGAGAGAGGTGCTGCACCCCAGCCGTTTTTATGAAAGATGGGTGAAAGTGGCGAGAATGGCCCGTGTGAATGGGTCTTCACTCTACATCAGACTATAGGTGAGGAAGATGAAAGACCAAGGGAGCACCCCTTCTCTGTGCTCCCGAGGAAAAGGGCTGCACACTTTTTTTCGGGGGTGTGTGCGACCCCCCAAGGCGCCTCCTCTCTATTGAGGACTTTGTTATAAATTTTATTTTTTGTTATATTTTATTTTATTTTTATATATTGTTATTGCCTCCTCCTTATTGAGGACGCCTTGTTTTGTAAACTCCCCCCATTGTACTTGTCCCACTTTTGATGCCCTGGTGGCAAATAAAAGAAACATATCTATCTATCTATCTATCTATACACACACACACACACACACACACACATATATATATATGTGTGTGTGTGTGTGTGTGTGTATCCACTCTTTCACAACCCGAGCATGCACAGGTTGTACTAGGTTACATGTTACTGGTAGTGCTGAAGGGCGACCAGACATAAAGGGTGGAAGAAATCAAAAGAATCAACGGCCATCGAATAAAACATTTTTTGAGGCGGCAGTGGAGTGAGAGAGACCCCTAGCCTCCATTAAGGCATCTCTCTAGGAGAAGGTTACTCTGACGTAAAATCTGCGATTTCGTTAGCCTCCAATGATGAAGACAAGTTCTACGTTTTGGTTAAATGGGTTCCGTGCACAGCCTTCCGTCTCTTTAAAAAGCTTCAAGCACAGACATCAATTGATATGTCACAGCTCTTGCGTTGCATGGCATGGCTGGCTGTAGCCTAAAAAAGCAATATCACATTGTAACGCCTACTGCGAGAGGCCTCCATCGTTGCAACATCTGTGCAAAAGTGTGCAAGTTCATAGTAGGACTAAAGGGACACCCCTATGGTGCTCGCGCTTAAGTAGCAAACGATAGCATGACTCGAAATCGTGTTTCATCAATCATTATATATGGATTGGCAGTATCGGTGGAGGGTCGGACGCCATGCTTTCCAGCATAGTTACGTCCCTTTACGATCTGAGTTCAAATCCCGCCGAGGTTGACTTTGCCTTTCATCCTTACGGGGTCGATAAAATAAAGTACCAGTAATGCACTGGGTAATTGCTGGCCTTGTGCCTAAAGTAGAAACAATTATATATATATATATATATATATATATATATATATATATATATATATATATATATATTGTTATGCTTTGGGAGGGTCATGTTGCCAATAAGAAACACACGCACCAGTTGCTTTCACTTCAATTTATTATAAATTAAATTTATAAATTTAAGAATTTATAAATTTCCGGTTGGTTGGTTAGTTCCATAACCAGACGATTGTTCATATATTGTCAAAGTTCTTTCGTCACACATTCTGTGACCTCTTCAGTGACTGGGGATTCTTTTCTTTGTTTTTGTGCCTCTCCTTTGTTCTGTCCTACGCCATCTTGTTATATATGTATATGTATATATATATATATATATATATATATATATATATATATATATATATATATATATATATGCAAAAGTTTTATTTAAAATTGTTGGGATACAACAAGTAAATATTTTATAACCGATATAAAGCACTCGACAAGTTTTTGGAGTAGATATACGATATTAAATAAATGGAAACTATATTTATAAAACCATATTTATTTCATTATACATATTTCAGGGATACCAAATCAAAACATGGTATGCCTTCATCAGACAAAATACAATATATAAACAGTTTTATAAATAATTTTGACGTACCCTATCCAAAAGTAATGGTCGCTTCTAATAGGGTACGTCAAAATTATTTATAAAACTGTTTATATATTGTATTTTGTCTGATGAAGGCATACCATGCTTTGATTTGGTATCCCTGAAATATGTATAATGAAATAAATATGGTTTTATAAATATAGTTTCCATTTTATTTAATATCGTATATATATATATATATATATTTATTAAAATAACAGATTAAAGTTTAAGCAAAGAATCGCTGCTTTCACCCATAACGGGATCTTCTGAAACTAACAAAGTCAATCTGTAAACGCAGAACTGGATATTTCAAAAAACGTTGCAACCGGAGGAAGACAGGAAGACGACACTTTGGTTCGTGGTAACGTTCGCTGGCAAAGAACGGGAAAAAACGAATAATACGTCATTAATAGGAGCGGTGAAAAACAATTACGCGCAAAGACAAAACCACGTTTATGGTATAAAAGAGGTCGTAGATTAATGTTCTCTTAGGTGGTGCATAGAGACGTTCTCTGGCAATGAACGAAAAAACGAAGATAATAAGTCATATGTGGAGCGTGGAGAACAATAGCACGCAAAGACAAAACCACGTAAATGGTATAGCAGAAATCGTAGACTAAAATTCTAACTAGGAGACCAAATGAATCTCCGCTACAGAGTTAAGAACAAAGTAAATAAATACAATACAGAAGTAATAGAAACATACACGCAAACAGATACGTACATACACAAGCATACGCAAAACCTTACCATGGGTATACAAAACCACGCACATATAAATATGTGTGTGTGTGTGTGCTTGTGTACAAATAAATAAATAATTATATAAACGTATATAAGTAAATAAATACGTATATAACAAGCGCACACGCATACCTACATATAAATACACGAATGTTCGGAGACGTAAGTCAACTAAAACAAGAAGTACACATATACACACACCCACCATACGTACGAACCTGCACACTCACGCGGACGCAAAACTCCCGTATACACATAGCCAAACCCTAAATACCAGAATATGTAAAAATTATACGCTATAACAGTCAAATATACGTACGAGAAGGTATACATACCTTCACAAAACATACGGGTAATATATACTTACCTATGCAAATAAGTAAAGGAATAAACAAAACATATACTTAGCTCCCACATCAAGACGTAAAATATCCACGTATAGATCGTGCTATCCGTTAGGGTATAACGTGGGGCTGTAATACAGGAAAGTTTTGTGCAATTTATGTTTACAAGCCGAAATTGCCTCAGATTTTTTGTTTAAGATGTGGTCTTTGGCGTAGAGTATTTCCAGGGCCTCAGCGGCGCAGAGGTCACATGGTCTTTTATTTCCGTTATACGATCTAGCCCTAGCTAGGATCTTCCAGTGTAACTTATATTGGGTGTGGTTGTCTTTTAGACTCCAGATATAAGTTGAAAGTGACGTCATATACCTTCTTAGAGGGTAACGAAAAGAATGGGTATGCATGTAAAGACGCTGCTTGAATCTATTGGCGGTTAACCCTATGTAGGCCCTACGGGACGTGGGTGTTTCAACCTTACATTTGTAGACAATTTTACTAGAGAGGCATTTACCGGATAGGGGGCAATCAACCCGATTCCTACAATTACAGTTAGTACTAACCACAGGGTTGCACGTGTTCCTACGGCTAGGTAGTTTAGCTAAATTTGAAGCTGTGATGTTATGTGCAAGGTTAGGAGTCGTAAAGTAAGAAATTTTAATAGTATTTCTATTAAAAATTTTACTATATTTATGTGTAGGGGGAAAATGCTTCGTAATAAGGGAAAGAAAGATCTTAGCTAATGGTGTGGCCACCTCCATATTATATGGTGGGTTAAACCAACAAATGCGACGGGATCTATTTCTTCTAGGTCTATTTTCGTACTCTGTATATGCTACCTTATCGACAAATCCACTTCGAGCTAGAGCTTCATTGTAATAAGTGGAATGGTCGTTGAAAATGCGCTCGTTGGTGGAAAGACGGGAAAGCCTCAACGAAACGTTTCTTACCAGGTTCTTGGTTATGCTGGCAGGATGGTTGGAATGCTTACTTATGTAATTAAGCGTATCATTCGGCTTTCTATACGGGTAATACAACCCATTCAATAAATTGAGGGTACGTCGAGGTAATTAACGACCGAGAGATTGGCCTCAACCTGTATAGAGAGGTTGAAGCCTTTAAAGAAGGCTGTGAGTTCTTTTCTGAACCTGTCGCAAGCACGAGGTCCGCACTTAGTCATGGTCAAAAGACCATCGTCACGGTACAAACCACCGCCCGCGTTGGGGAATTCGTCCTTGATAGAGAAAAGAAGGAAAAGGCCAATAAGATCAGTAACCTTCGCAGAGTCACTGGCGCCCATACTCACGTCGAATGGGGTACTATTGGATTTTTTAATCCAAATAGAGTCGTCGAAATTAATCACCGACTTTCGGGCATTAAGGATGACATCAACTTCAAAATCCTTAACCACTGTGAGTGTTTTAGCGAAATTGATAGCTCTAAGGAGAAGTGGTAAAGTGATGGAGAAGTAGTAATTGTTGATGTCGAATTGGATAAAACGGCAATGTTCCTTGTTACATATGCCGTTGAACCAATCAATCACCGCGAAAGAATTGTTCCACAGTGCGAGAGGGGCCAAACTTCTAATTTCAGGTATAATTCTATCAAGAATCGTTTTACTAAGTCTACCTAAATCGGACTTCGTAGGGTTAATAAGCCGAAGAGAGGGGTTGTTCGGAAAATTGGATTTGTGATCCTTCAGGGTAAAGTGGGGAGAGATAGGGTCCAGAGGTTCGGTTCGGTCCAGGATGTTGAGATCAGATGTGATTTTAAACCCAGCATCGTTGATTTCATTGATGACGCACCGATTAGTTTTACGGTAATCCTTAGTTACAGCATTATGTAGTAGTTGATGGTAAGTACTGCGCTCCACTTGATATAGGTTGCCAGTTTTGTCGGAATGGACGTGTACGGCGTTAGAATCCTTAATAGAACGAATTCTATTCTTCAGGTCTTGCTAGAAGGAATTGCTCCTATTCCGAAATTTGATATTCCGAATGAGTTCCAAGACATCATTTTCGAAGGGTAGCAATGCTGGGTTCCACGGAGGGTTATTATAAGTTTTAAATCCAAATTTATCCTGTTTGTTGTCTGCTTTTCGCGGATTATCGAAATAAAAGGCACGCCAACGCAACCTTTTAATGAACGCGTCTGTTTTCTGTATCAGGAGTTTTAGGTATGTTTTCCTGCTTGGTACGGGTATGTTCTTTGTAGAAATATTCAGATGTTGTTTCTGCATGATGAATATAAGTCAGTAGAGTGCTCAACCGAATTTGCGCGTAATTGTTTTTCACCGCTCCTATTAATGACGTATTATTCGTTTTTTCCCGTTCTTTGCCAGCGAACGTTACCACGAACCAAAGTATCGTCTTCCTGTCTTCCTCCGGTTGCAACGTTTTTTGAAATATCCAGTTCTGCGTTTACAGATTGACTTTGTTAGTTTCAGAAGATCCCGTTAAGGGTGAAAGCAGCGATTCTTTGCTTAAACTTTAATCTGTTATTTTAATAAATATTTGCTCTACGGTTCTTATATATTTGATATATATTTTCCTTATCGAGCCCTCTTTGGATTTTAGTCTTCAATTTTATTATTATTACTATATATATATATATATATATATATATATATATATATATATATATATATATATATATATATATATATGTGTGTGTATATATATATATATATACATATATGTATATATATATATACATATATGTATATATATATATATATCCGCCTTTTGGGATTCTTTCTCACGTCGTGTAGACGCGTTCTTGAGACTAGTAAAATGAGGTATCCTCTTGATAAGTCGGCAGACCTCGCAAGGACTCTATATCTTTATGATATATTGTTTTTGTTTATGCCACGAAACTACGTAGTCGAGGAATTTAGGAGCAGTTTAGGTATGATACATTTTATTACTAATTATATCTAAATGTTTCTTCTCTCTTCATAATGTATTTTTAACTCTGATACTGGTTCAGTCTAGTCCAACTGAATTGGTCTGTCCCAGTCATTCATTGAGCAACATCGGTGAAGTTGGCACCCTTAACTCACAGTTGGGTGCGGATGCATTCATGTATATATGTGTGTGTCCGCATGTATCTGTGTGTTTCTAAATATATTGTTAATAACTCCCTCTGGTCGAGCAATCTTTGAAGTGTGGGGACAGCTGGAAAGCTTCCATTACTCATACTTCTCGCCTTTTTCACCACCTCTTCTACGGCCTCGATATTAATACCCCCTCCGCCTCCGTGGTATTTTCTTCGGGGTTATAAGAGGCTTAGCTCTGTTTCTCGACCGTTCTATCGCGTGACTATCTCCCCCTCCGCCTTTTGGGATTCTTTCTCACGTCGTGTAGACGCGTTCTTGAGACTAGTAAAACGAGGTATCCTCTTGATAAGTCGGCAGACCTCGCAAGGACTCTATATCTTTATGATATATTGTTTTTGTTTATGCCACGAAACTACGTAGTCGAGGAATTTAGGAGCAGTTTAGGTATGATACATTTTATTACTAATTATATCTAAATGTTTCTTCTCTCTTCATAATGTATATATATATATATATATATATATATATATATATATATATATATATATATATAAATATATATATATATTTATATAAATATATATATATATATATAAATTTATTATTATTACTATATATGTATATATATATATATATATATATATATATATATTAGAAAGTGAGGGTTTTTTTACAAAATGAAAAATAACCGAGGTGTCCTACACGAGTGAAAGTATAAATAAAAAAGATGAAATCGCAAATGCAACTGGAGTCTTATTTTTTTTTTTTTAAATATATATACTTATTTGGTTCCTTTACCGGTTTCGCAGTTCTTCTGCTTTTCAAAAGTAGAGTTGAGATGGAGGGTCTGTGGTTTTTCTCACAGATGTGACAAAAACCACAGACCTTCCATCTCAACTCTACTTTTGAAAAGCAGAAGAACTGCGAAATCGGTCAAGGAACCAAATATATATATATATTTAAAAAAAAAAAAAAAAAAAATAAGACTCCAGTTGCATTTTCGATTTCATCTTTTTTTTTTCTCTCTCTCTCTCTCTCTCTCTCTCTCTCTCTCTCTCTCTCTCTCTCTCTCTCTCTCTCTATATATATATATATATATATATATATATGTATATGTATATATATATATATATGTATATATATATATATATATATATATATATATACACATTTATTATTATTACTATATATGTATATATATATATATATATATATATATATATATATAAAGAATTAATATCTAGTAACATATATATACATACAGATGCATATCAATGCTAGCAAATATATAGGTTTTGTCTTAGTAACTTTGTGGTTCAATGCATGGGGTTGCAGAACAATAATATGAGAGACGTAAAATAAGAAAATTATAAAATTAACTTACTTACTAAAATATCACTTCCAACTAATTAGTTTCTGGAATGGAATAAATATATTTTCCGAAGAAAATACAGAGAATCATTCCGTCGTCATATTATTGTTCTGCAACCCCATGCATTGAACCACAAAGTTACTAAGACAAAACCTATATATTTGCTAGCATTGATATGCATCTGTATGTATATATATGTTACTAGATATTAATTCTTTATAATTATCTCCAAATTATTTGTCGAGCAATATTGGCCATGACTGCTGCTATGGTAGCAGGCAGGCTGCTGTCTTATTAGCAAACCACTTTCCACTGATTGACCTCGATGTCACGTGATTGATTCTTTTTGAATTTGCCACCGACGCAGAGGCAGTGATTTTCTCAATGGCTAGGAATTCATTCCACGCTTTGCTATTTTCTATCCACTGAATTATTTTTTAATAAGTTTCCAGAGTCCACGCTTTGCCTGGATACTTAAATGAGAATAGTCTTCCCTGACGACGGAATGATTCTCCGTATTTTCTTCGGAAAATATAATTATTCCATTCCAGAAACTAATTAGTTGGAAGTGATATTTTAGTAAGTAAGTTAATTTTATAATTTTCTTATTTTACGTCTCTCATATATATATATATATATAAGAATATTTTCGAAACAGCGAGTGGGTTTGAAATTATTAGAAATGTAAGCTATCGCGGTATTTTGACTAAAGAAATTAAAGAAATTATTTAGCCTGATAGTGGGGTTATGAACCCTCGGAGAAATGGAAAAAGATGAGTA
>OZ024743.1:145277411-145407411 GCA_964016885.1 Eledone cirrhosa | reverse complement strand
CTGTCATTCTGCAAATGCACAAACACACACGTTCATGTTTCAACAGCCACACAAACACCTACGCATACAGAAATATCTACACCTGTAAACAAACGCATAAACACAGAAATTTTCCAAAATAGAGAAGACAAAGCAACACATCTTACAAATCAAATCATCGAAACAAATCAAACTGTTTAAAGGATTACACAGGTACAGTAATCCCATGAATATAATAGCCAATGAAAAACACATATTTTACAAAACAAGCTAACCACCATCAAAACAGAACAGATTTCTTTATTCTGGTTTAAGTAGCAGGATATGAAAGTGGAATTAACTCACATTACCCCAAAGCCATGTTGTGACGAAAATAATAGTGGTAATGGAAAAAGCTATTAATGGAAAATATCGCTTAATATTGCTTTTAATTTTCTTCACCTCTCTCTCACTCTTTCTCTCTTTCACTCACTCACTCATTCATACACTCACACACATGCTCCCCCCTCTCTCTCTCTCTATCTCTCTCTCTCTCTCTCTCTCTCTCTCTCTCTATATATATATATATATATATATATATATCTATCTCACACACTCACTTACTAATCACTCACATACATGCTACATCTCTTGCCCGCCCTCTTTCTTCCCGCTCTCTTTTGATATAATTGGCTCCCCATCCCACCGCGTAATAAACCCCCGCCCGTGTATGTTGAAGTCGCTTATATAAAAGTACCTGCCCGTATATGATTTCCAGAAGTTGAAAAAACCCAGGAGAGAATGATAGTAAATTGAGTTAGATGTTTTCCTTTACATTAGGAAATACCGTTTCGTACGGTACCGGACGTCAAGAGTTTTATAGGTGTCTTGAATTCCTTTAAATATTATTCGACCACATATATTCAAAGCCACGTAATATTCGCCTCTCTCTCTCTTTATATAGGAAAAAGTATGACCCCGACGGCAGAGCTCAAGCCGTTTCGACGACTATTTCTGGACTATCTTTATATATATACTAGACCACCCGTGACCAGTAATTTGTCGCCAGATGCACTTCACACACACACACACACACACACACTCGTTTATATACATATATACATAAATATATACATACATATATATTTTTATATTTTGGAGGGTCATGTTGTCCTATTATCGCCAAAAATAACAATAAAACACACTCACTGTTTGGTTTGGTTTTTCGCTTCAGTACAGCATATCTTAATATTGTTATAAATAATTTAGCTGGCAATCAATGTTTATCATAGGTTGACCGAGAGTTAAAATTATTATTATAAATATAATTGAGGGTGGTGGATTGGCTGTATCAGAAGAGGGTCGGACGCCATGCTTTGACGCATAGAGTTACGGCCCTTTCCATTCTGAGTTCAAATCCTGCCGAGGTTAATTTTGCTTTTCAACATTACGGGGTCGATAAAATAAAGTACCAGTAATGCACTGGTATTTGCTGGCCTTGTGCCAAAAGAAGAAACAATTATTATATATATAATTTCTCAGAGTTTCTCAAAGTTCTTTCGTCCCACATATTTTTCTGAGACATCTTCAGTGATTACCTTCACGTTGTGTTTTTCTAAGTTTTTTTTTTGTAGTTTCTGTTTGCGCATGGGTTTGTGTACGTATATTCTTTTTGGTGTATGTTTGTATGTTCGTGTCTGAGTCTGCGTGCGTTTATCTGTTTATATTTTATCTTTAGTCAGTAGTGTGTGCTTGTGTATGGTTGTTGCTATTGCATCTGTGTATATTTATATTCTATCTTTGGTCACTAGTGTGTGTTTGTGTATGGTTGTTGCTATTGCATCTGTGTATATTTATGTTCTATCTAAGATCACTAGTGTGTGTTTGTGTATGGTTGTTGCAATTGCATCTGTGTATATTTATATTCTATCCTAGATCACTAGTGTGTGTTTGTGTATGGTTGTTGCTATTGCATCTGTGTATATTTATATTCTATCTTAGATCACTAGTGTGTGTTTGTGTATCGTTGTTGCCATTGCATCTGTGTATATTTATATTCTATCTTAGATCACTAGTGTGTGTTTGTGTATGGTTGTTGCTATTGCATCTATGTATATTTATATTCTATCTTTGGTCACTACTGTGTGTTTGTGTATGGTTGTTGCTATTGCATCTGTTAATATTTATATTCTATCTTTGGACACTAGTCTGTGTTTGTGTATGGTTGTTGCTATTGCATCTGTGTATATTTATATTCTATCTTAGATCACTAGTGTGTGTTTGTGTATGGTTGTTGCTATTGCATCTATGTATATTTATATTCTATCTTTGGTTACTAGTGTGTGTTTGTGTATGGTTGTTGCTATTGCATCTGTGTATATTTATATTCTATCTTAGATCTCTAGTGTGTGTTTGTGTATGGTTGTTGCTATTGCGTCTGTGTATATTTATATTCTATCTTAGATCACTAGTGTGTGTTTGTGTACGGTTGTTGCTATTGCATCTATGTATATTTATATTCTATCTTTGGTCACTAGTGTGTGTTTGTGTATGGTTGTTGCTATTGCATCTGTGTATATTTATATTCTATCTTAGATCACTAATGTGTGTTTGTGTATGGTTGTTGCTATTGAATCTATGTATATTTATATTCTATCTTTGGTCACTACTGTGTGTTTGTGTATGGTTGTTGCTATTGCATCTGTGTATATTTATATTCTATCTTAGATCACTAGTGTGTGTTTGTGTATCGTTGTTGCCATTGCATCTGTGTATATTTATATTCTATCTTAGATCACTAGTGTGTGTTTGTGTATGGTTGTTGCTATTGCATCTATGTATATTTATATTCTATCTTTGGTCACTACTGTGTGTTTGTGTATGGTTGTTGCTATTGCATCTGTGTATATTTATATTCTATCTTGTGTCGCTAGTGTGTGTTTGTGTATGGTTGTTGCTATTGCATCTGTGTATATTTATATTCTATCTTTGATCACTAGTGTGTGTTTGTGTATGGTTGTTGCTATTGCATGTGTGTATATTTATATTCTATCTTACAACACTAGTGTGTGTTTGTGTATGTTTGTTGCTATTGCATCTGTTAATATTTATATTCTATCTTACAACACTACTGTGTGTTTGTGTATGGTCGTTGCTATTGCATCTGTTAATATTTATATTCTATCTTAGATCACTAGTGTGTGTTTGTGTATGGTTGTTGCTATTGCATCTGCGTATATTTATATTCTATCTTAGATCAGTAGTGTGTGTTTTTGTATGGTCGTTGCTATTGGATCTGTGTGTATTTATATTATATCTTAGATCACTAGTGTGTGTTTGTGTATGGTTGTTGCTATTGCATCTGCGTATATTTATATTATATCTTAGATCACTAGGGTGTGTTTGTGTATGGTTGTTGCTATTGCATCTGTGTATATTTATATTCTATCTTAGATCACTAGTGTGTGTTTGTGTATGGTTGTTGCTATTGCATCTGCGTATATTTATATTCTATCTTAGATCACTAGTGTGTGTTTGTGTATGTTTGTTGCTATTGCATCTGTGTATATTTATATTCTATCTTAGATCACTAGTGTGTGTTTGTGTATAGTTGTTGCTATTGCATCTGTGTATATTTATATTCTATCTTAGATCACTAGTGTGTGTTTGTGTATCGTTGTTGCTATTGCATCTGTGTATATTTATATTCAACCTTTGGTCACTAATGTGTGTTTGTGTATGGTTGTTGCTATTGCATCTGTGTATATTTATATTCTATCTTAGATCACTAGTGTGTGTTTGTGTATGGTTTTTGCTATTTCATCTGTGTATATTTATATTCTATCTTAGATCACTAGTGTGTGTTTGTGTATGGTTGTTGCTATTTCATCTGTGTATATTTATATTCTATCTTAGATCACTAGTGTGTGTTTGATGTATGGTTGTTACTATTGCATCTGTGTATATTTATATTCTATCTTGTGTCACTAGTGTGTGTTTGTGTATGGTTGTTACTATTGCATCTGTGTATATTTATATTCTATCTTTGATCACTAGTGTGTGTTTGTGTATGGTTGTTGCTATTGCATGTGTGTATATTTATATTCTATCTTACAACACTAGTGTGTGTTTGTGTATGTTTGTTGCTATTGCATCTGTTAATATTTATATTCTACCTTACAACACTAGTGTGTGTTTGTGTATGGTCGTTGCTATTGCATCTGTTAATATTTATATTCTATCTTAGATCACTAGTGTGTGTTTGTGTATGGTTGTTGCTATTGCATCTATGTATATTTATATTCTATCTTTGGTTACTAGTGTGTGTTTGTGTATGGTTGTTGCTATTGCATCTGTGTATATTTATATTCTATCTTAGATCTCTAGTGTGTGTTTGTGTATGGTTGTTGCTATTGCGTCTCTGTATATTTATATTCTATCTTAGATCACTAGTGTGTGTTTGTGTACAGTTGTTGCTATTGCATCTATGTATATTTATATTCTATCTTTGGTCACTAGTGTGTGTTTGTGTATGGTTGTTGCTATTGCATCTGTGTATATTTAAATTCTATCTTAGATCACTAGTGTGTGTTTGTGTATCGTTGTTGCTATTGCATCTATGTATATTTATATTCTATCTTTGGTCACTACTGTGTGTTTGTGTATGGTTGTTGCTATTGCATCTGTGTATATTTATATTCTATCTTGTGTCGCTAGTGTGTGTTTGTGTATGGTTGTTGCTATTGCATCTGTGTATATTTATATTCTATCTTTGATCACTAGTGTGTGTTTGTGTATGGTTGTTGCTATTGCATGTGTGTATATTTATATTCTATCTTACAACACTAGTGTGTGTTTGTGTATGTTTGTTGCTATTGCATCTGTTAATATTTATATTCTATCTTACAACACTACTGTGTGTTTGTGTATGGTCGTTGCTATTGCATCTGTTATTATTTATATTCTATCTTAGATCACTAGTGTGTGTTTGTGTATGGTTGTTGCTATTGCATCTGCGTATATTTATATTCTATCTTTGGTTACTAGTGTGTGTTTGTGTATGGTTGTTGCTATTGCATCTGTGTATATTTATATTCTATCTTAGATCTCTAGTGTGTGTTTGTGTATGGTTGTTGCTATTGCGTCTGTGTATATTTATATTCTATCTTAGATCACTAGAGTGTATTTGTGTATGGTTGTTGCTATTGCATCTGTGTATATTTATATTCAATCTTAGATCACTAGTGTGTGTTTGTGTACGGTTGTTGCTATTGCATCTATGTATATTTATATTCTATCTTTGGTCACTAGTGTGTGTTTGTGTATGGTTGTTGCTATTGCATCTATGTATATTTATATTCTATCTTTGGTCACTACTGTGTGTTTGTGTATGGTTGTTGCTATTGAATCTGTGTATATTTATATTCTATCTTGTGTCACTAGTGTGTGTTTGTGTATGGTTGTTGCTATTGCATCTGTGTATATTTATATTCTATCTTTGATCACTAGTGTGTGTTTGTGTATGGTTGTTGCTATTGCATGTGTGTATATTTATATTCTATCTTACAACACTAGTGTGTGTTTGTGTATGTTTGTTGCTATTGCATCTGTTAATATTTATATTCTACCTTACAACACTAGTGTGTGTTTGTGTATGGTCGTTGCTATTGCATCTGTTAATATTTATATTCTATCTTAGATCACTAGTGTGTGTTTGTGTATGGTTGTTGCTATTGCATCTGCGTATATTTATATTTTATCTTAGATCACTAGTGTGTGTTTGTGTATGGTTGTTGCTATTGCATCTGTGTATATTTATATTCTATCTTAGATCACTAGTGTGTGTTTGTGTATGGTTGTTGCTATTGCATCTGTGTATATTTATATTCTATCTTAGATCACTAGTGTGTGTTTGTGTATGGTTGTTGCTATTGCATCTGCGTATATTTATATTCTATCTTAGATCAGTAGTGTGTGTTTTTGTATGGTCGTTGCTATTGGATCTGTGTGTATTTATATTATATCTTAGATCACTAGTGTGTGTTTGTGTATGGTTGTTGCTATTGCATCTGCGTATATTTATATTATATCTTAGATCACTAGGGTGTGTTTGTGTATGGTTGTTGCTATTGCATCTGTGTATATTTATATTCTATCTTAGATCACTAGTGTGTGTTTGTGTATGGTTGTTGCTATTGCATCTGCGTATATTTATATTCTATCTTAGATCACTAGTGTGTGTTTGTGTATGTTTGTTGCTATTGCATCTGTGTATATTTATATTCTATCTTAGATCACTAGTGTGTGTTTGTGTATAGTTGTTGCTATTGCATCTGTGTATATTTATATTCTATCTTAGATCACTAGTGTGTGTTTGTGTATCGTTGTTGCTATTGCATCTGTGTATATTTATATTCAACCTTTGGTCACTAATGTGTGTTTGTGTATGGTTGTTGCTATTGCATCTGTGTATATTTATATTCTATCTTAGAACACTAGTGTGTGTTTGTGTATGGTTTTTGCTATTTCATCTGTGTATATTTATATTCTATCTTAGATCACTAGTGTGTGTTTGTGTATGGTTGTTGCTATTTCATCTGTGTATATTTATATTCTATCTTAGATCACTAGTGTGTGTTTGATGTATGGTTGTTACTATTGCATCTGTGTATATTTATATTCTATCTTTAGTCACTAGTGTGTGTTTGTGTATGGTTGTCGCTATTGCATCTGTGTATATTTATATTCTATCTTAGGTCACTAGTGTGTGTGTGTGAATGGTTGTCGCTATTGCATCTGCGTATATTTATATTCTATCTTAGATCACTAGTGTGTGTTTGTGTATCGTTGTTGCTATTGCATCTGTGTATATTTATATTCTATCTTTGGTTACTAGTGTGTGTTTGTGTATGGTTGTTGCTATTGCATCTGTGTATATTTATATTCTATCTTAGATCTCTAGTGTGTGTTTGTGTATGGTTGTTGCTATTGCGTCTGTGTATATTTATATTCTATCTTAGATCACTAGAGTGTGTTTGTGTATGGTTGTTGCTATTGCATCTGTGTATATTTATAGTCAATCTTAGATCACTAGTGTGTGTTTGTGTACGGTTGTTGCTATTGCATCTATGTATATTTATATTCTATCTTTGGTCACTAGTGTGTGTTTGTGTATGGTTGTTGCTATTGCATCTATGTATATTTATATTCTATCTTTGGTCACTACTGTGTGTTTGTGTATGGTTGTTGCTATTGAATCTGTGTATATTTATATTCTATCTTGTGTCACTAGTGTGTGTTTGTGTATGGTTGTTGCTATTGCATCTGTGTATATTTATATTCTATCTTTGATCACTAGTGTGTGTTTGTGTATGGTTGTTGCTATTGCATGTGTGTATATTTATATTCTATCTTACAACACTAGTGTGTGTTTGTGTATGTTTGTTGCTATTGCATCTGTTAATATTTATATTCTACCTTACAACACTAGTGTGTGTTTGTGTATGGTCGTTGCTATTGCATCTGTTAATATTTATATTCTATCTTAGATCACTAGTGTGTGTTTGTGTATGGTTGTTGCTATTGCATCTGCGTATATTTATATTTTATCTTAGATCACTAGTGTGTGTTTGTGTATGGTTGTTGCTATTGCATCTGTGTATATTTATATTCTATCTTAGATCACTAGTGTGTGTTTGTGTATGGTTGTTGCTATTGCATCTGTGTATATTTATATTCTATCTTAGATCACTAGTGTGTGTTTGTGTATGGTTGTTGCTATTGCATCTGCGTATATTTATATTCTATCTTAGATCAGTAGTGTGTGTTTTTGTATGGTCGTTGCTATTGGATCTGTGTATATTTATATTATATCTTAGATCACTAGTGTGTGTTTGTGTATGGTTGTTGCTATTGCATCTGCGTATATTTATATTATATCTTAGATCACTAGTGTGTGTTTGTGTATGGTTGTTGCTATCGCATCTGTGTATATTTATATTCTATCTTAGATCACTAGTGTGTGTTTGTGTATGGTTGTTGCTATTGCATCTGTGTATATTTATATTCTATCTTAGATCACTAGTGTGTGTTTGTGTATGGTTGTTGCTATTGCATCTGCGTATATTTATATTCTATCTTAGATCACTAGTGTGTGTTTGTGTATGTTTGTTGCTATTGCATCTGTGTATATTTATATTCTATCTTAGATCACTAGTGTGTGTTTGTGTATAGTTGTTGCTATTGCATCTGTGTATATTTATATTCTATCTTAGATCACTAGTGTGTGTTTGTGTATCGTTGTTGCTATTGCATCTGTGTATATTTATATTCAATCTTTGGTCACTAATGTGTGTTTGTGTATGGTTGTTGCTATTGCATCTGTGTATATTTACATTCTATCTTAGATCACTAGTGTGTGTTTGTGTATGGTTTTTGCTATTTCATCTGTGTATATTTATATTCTATCTTAGATCACTAGTGTGTGTTTGTGTATGGTTGTTGCTATTTCATCTGTGTATATTTATATTCTATCTTAGATCACTAGTGTGTGTTTGTGTATGGTTGTTGCTATTTCATCTGTGTATATTTATATTCTATCTTAGATCACTAGTGTGTGTTTGTGTATGGTTGTTGCTATTTCATCTGTGTATATTTATATTCTATCTGAGATCACTAGTGTGTGTTTGTGTATGGTTGTGACTATTGCATCTGTGTATATTTATATTCTATCTTTAGTCACTAGTGTGTGTTTGTGTATGGTTGTCGCTATTGCATCTGTGTATATTCATATTCTATCTTACATCACTCTGTGTGTATGTGTATGGTTGTTGCTATTGCATCTGCATATATTAATATTCTATCTTAGATCACAAGTGTGTGTTTGTGTATGCTTGTTGCTATTGCATCTGTGTATATTTATATTCTATCTTAGCTCACTAGTGTGTGTTTGTGTATGGTTGTTGCTATTGCATCTGTGCATATTTATATTCTATCTTAGATCATTAGTGTGTGTTTGTGTATGGTTGTTGCTATTGCATCTGTGTATATTTATATTCTATCTTACATCACTCTGTGTGTTTGTGTATCGTTGTTGCTATTGCATCTGTGTATATTTATATTCTATCTTTGGTCACTAGTGTGTGTTTGTGTATGGTTGTTGCTATTGCATCTGTGTATATTTATATTCTATCTTTGGTCACTAGTGTGTGTTTGTGTATGGTTGTTGCTATTGCATCTGTGTATATTTATATTCTATCTTATGTCACTAGTGTGTGTTTGTGTATGGTTGTTGCTATTGGATCTGTGTATATTTATATTCTATCTTTGGTCACTAGTGTGTGTTTGTGTATGGTTGTTGCTATTGCATCTGTGTATATTTATATTCTATCTTAGATCACTAGTGTGTGTTTGTGTATGGTTGTTGCTATTGCATCTGTGTATATTTATATTCTATCTTAGATCACTAGTGTGTGTTTGTATATGGTTGTCGCTATTGCATCTGCGTATATTTATATTCTATCTTAGATCACTAGTGTGTGTTTGTGTATGGTTGTTGCTATTGCATCTGTGTATATTTATATTCTATCTTTGGTCACTAGTGTGTGTTTGTGTATCGTTGTTGCTATTGCATCTGTGTATATTTATATTCAATCTTTGGTCACTAATGTGTGTTTGTGTATGTTTGTTGTTATTGCATGTGTGTATATTTATATTCTATCTTAGGTCACTAGTGTGTGTTTATGTATGGTTGTTGCTATTGCATCTGTGTATATTTATATTCTATCTTAGATCACTAGTGTGTCTTTGTGTATGGTTGTTGCTATTGCATCTGTGTATATTTATATTCTATCTTAGATCACTAGTGTGTGTTTGTGTATGGTTGTTGCTATTGCATCTGTTAATATTTATATTCTATCTTAGATCACTAGTGTGTGTTTGTGTATGGTTGTTGCTATTGCATCTATGTATATTTATATTCTATCTTTGGTCACTACTGTGTGTTGTGTATGGTTGTTGCTATTGCATCTGTTAATATTTATATTCTATCTTTGGTCACTAGTCTGTGTTTGTGTATGGTTGTTGCTATTGCATCTGTGTATATTTATATTCTATCTTAGATCAATAGTGTGTGTAAGTGTATGGTTGTTGCTATTGCATCTGTTAATATTTATATTCTATCTTTAGTCACTAGTGTGTGTTTGTGTATGGTTGTTGCTATTGCATCTGTGTATATTTATATTCTATCTGAGATCACTAGTGTGTGTTTGTGTATGGTTGTTGCCATTGCATCTGTGTATATTTATATTCTATCTTAGATCACTAGTGTGTGTTTGTGTATGGTTGTTGCTATTGCATCTGTGTATATTTATATTCTATCTTAGATCACTAGTGTGTGTTTGTGTATGGTTGTTGCTATTGCATCTGTGTATATTTATATTCTATCTTTGGTCACTAGTGTGTGTTTGTGTATGGTTGTTGCTATTGCATCTGTGTTTATTTATTTTCTATATTAGATCACTAATGTGTGTTTGTGTATGGTTGTTGCTATTGAATCTATGTATATTTATATTCTATCTTTGGTCACTACTGTGTGTTTGTGTATGGTTGTTGCTATTGCATCTGTGTATATTTATATTCTATCTTAGATCACTAGTGTGTGTTTGTGTATCGTTGTTGCCATTGCATCTGTGTATATTTATATTCTATCTTAGATCACTAGTGTGTGTTTGTGTATGGTTGTTGCTATCGCATCTATGTATATTTATATTCTATCTTTGGTCACTACTGTGTGTTTGTGTATGGTTGTTGCTATTGCATCTGTGTATATTTACATTCTATCTTGTGTCACTAGTGTGTGTTTGTGTATGGTTGTTGCTATTGCATCTGTGTATATTTATATTCTATCTTTGATCACTAGTGTGTGTTTGTGTATGGTTGTTGCTATTGCATGTGTGTATATTTATATTCTATCTTACAACACTAGTGTGTGTTTGTGTATGTTTGTTGCTATTGCATCTGTTAATATTTATATTCTATCTTACAACACTAGTGTGTGTTTGTGTATGGTTGTTGCTATTGCATCTGCGTATATTTATATTCTATCTTAGATCAGTAGTGTGTGTTTTTGTATGGTCGTTGCTATTGGATCTGTGTATATTTATATTATATCTTAGATCACTAGTGTGTGTTTGTGTATGGCTGTTGCTATTGCATCTGCGTATATTTATATTATATCTTAGATCACTAGTGTGTGTTTGTGTATGGTTGTTGCTATTGCATCTCTGTATATTTATATTCTATCTTAGATCACTAGTGTGTGTTTGTGTATGGTTGTTGCTATTGCATCTGTGTATATTTATATTCTATCTTAGATCACTAGTGTGTGTTTGTGTATGGTTGTTGCTATTGCATCTACGTATATTTATATTCTATCTTAGATCACTAGTGTGTGTTTGTGTATGTTTGTTGCTATTGCATCTGTGTTTATTTATATTCTATCTTAGATCACAAGTGTGTGTTTGTGTATAGTTGTTGCTATTGCATCTGTGTATATTTATATTCTATCTTAGATCACTAGTGTGTGTTTGTGTATCGTTGTTGCTATTGCATCTGTGTATATTTATATTCAATCTTTGGTCACTAATGTGTGTTTGTGTATGGTTGTTGCTATTGCATCTGTGTATATTTATATTCTATCTTAGATCACTAGTGTGTGTTTGTGTATGGTTGTTGCTATTTCATCTGTGTATATTTATATTCTATCTTAGATCACTAGTGTGTGTTTGTGTATGTTTGTTGCTATTTCATCTGTGTATATTTATATTCTATCTTAGATCACTAGTGTGTGTTTATGTATGGTGGTTGCTATTTCATCTGTGTATATTTATATTCTATCTTAGATCACTAGTGTGTGTTTGTGTATGGTTGTTACTATTGCATCTGTGTATATTTATATTCTATCTTTAGTCACTAGTGTGTGTTTGTGTATGGTTGTCGCTATTCCATCTGTGTATATTTATATTCTATCTTAGGTCACTAGTGTGTGTGTGTATGGTTGTCGCTATTGCATCTGCGTATATTTATATTCTATCTTAGATCACTAGTGTGTGTTTGTGTATCGTTGTTGCTATTGCATCTGCGTATATTTATATTCTATCTTAGATCACTAGTGTGTGTTTGTGTATGGTTGTTACTCTTGCATCTGTGTATATTTATATTCTATCTTACATCACTCTGTGTGTTTGTGTATCGTTGTTGCTATTGCATCTGTGTATATTTATATTCAATCTTTGGTCACTAATGTGTGTTTGTGTATGTTTGTTGTTATTGCATGTGTGTATATTTATATTCTATCTTAGGTCACTAGTGTGTGTTTGTGTATGGTTGTTGCTATTGCATCTGTGTATATTTATATTCTATCTTAGATCACTAGTGTGTCTTTGTGTATGGTTGTTGCTATTGCATCTGTGTATATTTATATTCTATCTTAGATCACTAGTGTGTGTTTGTGTATCGTTGTTGCCATTGCATCTGTGTATATTTATATTCTATCTTAGATCACTAGTGTGTGTTTGTGTATGGTTGTTGCTATTGCATCTATGTATATTTATATTCTATCTTTGGTCACTACTGTGTGTTTGTGTATGGTTGTCGCTATTGCATCTGCGTATATTTATATTCTATCTTAGATCACTAGTGTGTGTTTGTGTATCGTTGTTGCTATTGCATCTGTGTATATTTATATTCTATCTTAGATCACTAGTGTTTGTTTGTGTATGGTTGTTGCTATTGAATCTGTGTATATTTATATTCTATCCTAGACCACTAGTGTGTGTTTGTGTATGGTTGTTGCTATTGCATCTGTGTATATTTATATTCTATCTTAGATCACTAGTGTGTGTTTGTCTATCGTTGTTGCCATTGCATCTGTGTATATTTATATTCTATCTTAGATCACTAGTGTGTGTTTGTGTATGGTTGTTGCTATTGCATCTATGTATATTTATATTCTATCTTTGGTCACTAGTGTGTGTTTGTGTATGGTTGTTGCCATTGCATCTGTGTATATTTATATTCTATCTTAGATCACTACTGTGTGTTTGTGTATGGTTGTTGCTATTGCATCTGTGTATATTTACATTCTATCTTGTGTCACTAGTGTGTGTTTGTGTACGGTTGTTGCTATTGCATCTATGTATATTTATATTCTATCTTTGGTCACTAGTGTGTGTTTGTGTATGGTTGTCGCTATTGCATCTGCGTATATTTATATTCTATCTTAGATCACTAGTGTGTGTTTGTGTATCGTTGTTGCCATTGCATCTGTGTATATTTATATTCTATCTTAGATCACTAGTGTGTGTTTGTGTATGGTTATTGCTATTGCATCTATGTATATTTATATTCTATCTTTGGTCACTACTGTGTGTTTGTGTATGGTTGTCGCTATTGCATCTGCGTATATTTATATTCTATCTTTGATCACTAGTGTGTGTTTGTGTATCGTTGTTGCTATTGCATCTCTGTATATTTAAATTCTATGTTTGGTCACTAGTGTGTGTTTGTGTATGGTTGTTGCCATTGCATCTGTGTATATTTATATTCTATCTTAGATCACTAGTGTGTGTTTGTGTACGGTTGTTGCTATTGCATCTATGTATATTTATATTCTATCTTTGGTCACTAGTGTGTGTTTGTGTATGGTTGTTGCTATTGCATCTGTGTATATTTATATTCTATCTTAGATCACTAATGTGTGTTTGTGTATGGTTGTTGCTATTGAATCTATGTATATTTATATTCTATCTTTGGTCACTACTGTGTGTTTGTGTATGGTTGTTGCTATTGCATCTGTGTATATTTATATTCTATCTTAGACCACTAGTGTGTGTTTGTGTATCGTTGTTGCCATTGCATCTGTGTATATTTATATTCTATCTTAGATCACTAGTGTGTGTTTGTGTATGGTTGTTACTATTGCATCTATGCATATTTATATTCTATCTTTGGTCACTACTGTGTGTTTGTGTATGGTTCTTGCTATTGCATCTGTGTATATTTACATTCTATCTTGTGTCACTAGTGTGTGTTTGTGTATGGTTGTTGCTATTGCATCTGTGTATATTTATATTCTATCTTTGATCACTAGTGTGTGTTTGTGTATGGTTGTTGCTATTGCATGTGTGTATATTTATATTCTATCTTACAACACTAGTGTGTGTTTGTGTATGTTTGTTGCTATTGCATCTGTTAATATTTATATTCTATCTTACAACACTAGTGTGTGTTTGTGTATGGTTGTTGCTATTGCATCTGCGTATATTTATATTCTATCTTAGATCAGTAGTGTGTGTTTTTGTATGGTCGTTGCTATTGGATCTGTGTATATGTATATTATATCTTAGATCACTAGTGTGTGTTTGTGTTTGGTTGTTGCCATTGCATCTGTGTATATTTATATTCTATCTTAGATCACTAGTGTGTGTTTGTGTATGGTTGTTGCTATTGCATCTGTTAATATTTATATTCTATCTTAGATCACTAGTGTGTGTTTGTGTATGGTTGTTGCTATTGCATCTGTGTATATTTATATTCTATCTTAGATCACTAGTGTTTGTTTGTGTATGGTTGTTGCTATTGAATCTGTGTATATTTATATTCTATCCTAGATCACAAGTGTGTGTTTGTGTATGGTTGTTGCTATTGCATCTGTGTATATTTATATTCTATCTTAGATCACTAGTGTGTGTTTGTGTATCGTTGTTGCCATTGCATCTGTGTATATTTATATTCTATCTTAGATCACTAGTGTGTGTTTGTGTATGGTTGTTGCTATTGCATCTATGTATATTTATATTCTATCTTTGGTCACTACTGTGTGTTTGTGTATGGTTGTCGCTATTGCATCTGCGTATATTTATATTCTATCTTAGATCACTAGTGTGTGATTGTGTATCGTTGTTGCTATTGCATCTCTGTATATTTATATTCTATGTTTGGTCACTAGTGTGTGTTTGTGTATGCTTGTCGCTATTGCATCTGTGTATATTTATATTCTATCTTAGATCACTAGTGTGTGTTTGTGTATGGTTGTTGCTATTGCATATATGTATATTTATATCCTATCTTTGGTCACTAGTGTGTGTTTGTGTATGGTTGTCGCTATTGCATCTGCGTATATTTATATTCTATCTTAGATCACTAGTGTGTGTTTGTGTATCGTTGTTGCTATTGCATCTCTGTATATTTATATTCTATCTTTGGTCACTAGTGTGTGTTTGTGTATGGTTGTTGCTATTTCATCTGTGTATATTTATATTCTATCTTAGATCACTAGTGTGTGTTTGTGTATGGTTGTTGCTATTGCATCTGTGTATATTTATATTCTATCTTAGATCACTAGTGTGTGTTTGTGTACGGTTGTTGCTATTGCATCTATGTATATTTATATTCTATCTTTGGTCACTAGTGTGTGTTTGTGTATGGTTGTTGCTATTGCATCTGTGTATATTTATATTCTATCTTAGATCACTAATGTGTGTTTATGTATGGTTGTTGCTATTGAATCTATGTATATTTATATTCTATCTTTGGTCACTACTGTGTGTTTGTGTATCGTTGTTGCCATTGCATCTGTGTATATTTATATTCTATCTTAGATCACTAGTGTGTGTTTGTGTATGGTTGTCGCTATTGCATCTGTGTATATTTATATTCTATCTTAGGTCACTAGTGTGTGTTTGTGTATGGTTGTTGCTATTGCATCTGTGTATATTTATATTCCATCTTAGATCACTAGTGTGTGTTTGTGTATGGTTGTTGCTATTGCATCTGTGTATATTTATATTCTATCTTAGATCACTAGTGTGTGTTTGTGTATGGTTGTCGCTATTGCATCTGTTGTATATTTATATTCTATCTTAGATCACTAGTGTGTGTTTGTGTATGGTTGTTAAACTTGCATCTGTGTATATTTATATTCTATCTTACATCACTCTGTGTGTTTGTGTATGGTTGTTGCTATTGCATCTATGTATATTTATATTCTATCTTTGGTCACTACTGTGTGTTTGTGTATGTTTGTTGCTATTGCATCTGTGTATATTTACATTCTATCTTGTGTCACTAGTGTGTGTTTGTGTATGGTCGTTGCTATTGCATCTGTGTATATTTATATTCTATCTTTGATCACTAGTGTGTGTTTGTGTATGGTTGCTGCTATTGCATGTGTGTATATTTATATTCTATCTTACAACACTAGTGTGTGTTTGTGTATGTTTGTTGCTATTGCATCTGTTAATATTTATATTCTATCTTACAACACTAGTGTGTGTTTGTGTATGGTTGTTGCTATTGCATCTGCGTATATTTATATTCTATCTTAGATCACTAGTGTGTGTTTGTGTATGGTTGTTGCTATTGCATCTATGTATATTTATATTCTATCTTTGGTCACTACTGTGTGTTTGTGTATGGTTGTCGCTATTGCATCTGCGTATATTTATATTCTATCTTAGATCTCTAGTGTGTGTTTGTGTATCGTTGTTGCTATTGCATCTCTGTATATTTATATTCTATGTTTGGTCACTAGTGTGTGTTTGTGTATGGTTGTTGCCATTGCATCTGTGTATATTTATATTCTATCTTAGATCACTGGTGTGTCTTTGTGTATGGTTGTTGCTATTGCATCTGTGTATATTTATATTCTATCTTAGATCACTAGTGTGTGTTTGTGTATGGTTGTTGCTATTGCATATATGTATATTTATATTCTATCTTTGGTTACTAGTGTGTGTTTGTGTACGGTTGTTGCTATTGCATCTATGTATATTTATATTCTATCTTTGGTCACTAGTGTGTGTTTGTGTATGGTTGTCGCTATTGCATCTGCGTATATTTATATTCTATCTTAGATCACTAGTGTGTGTTTGTGTATCGTTGTTGCTATTGCATCTCTGTATATTAATATTCTATGTTTGGTCACTAGTGTGTGTTTGTGTATGGTTGTTGCTATTTCATCTGTGTATATTTATATTCTATCTTAGATCACTAGTGTGTGTTTGTGTATGGTTGTTGCTATTGCATCTGTGTATATTTATATTCTATCCTAGATCACTAGTGTGTGTTTGTGTATGGTTGTTGCTATTGCATCTGTGTATATTTATATTCTATCTTAGATCACTAGTGTGTTTTTGTGTATGGTTGTTGCTATTGCATCTGTGTATATTTATATTCTATCTTAGATCACTAGTGTGTGTTTGTGTATCGTTGTTGCCATTGCATCTGTGTATATTTATATTCTATCTTAGATCACTAGTGTGTGTTTGTGTATGGTTGTTGCTATTGCATCTATGTATATTTATATTCTATCGTTGGTCACTACTGTGTGTTTGTGTACGGTTGTCGCTATTGCATCTGCGTATATTTATATTCTATCTTAGATCACTAGTGTGTGTTTGTGTATCGTTGTTGCTATTGCATCTGTGTATATTTATATTCTATCTTAGATCACTAGTGTTTGTTTGTGTATGGTTGTTGCTATTGAATCTGTGTATATTTATATTCTATCCTAGACCACTAGTGTGTGTTTGTGTATGGTTGTTGCTATTGCATCTGTGTATATTTATATTCTATCTTAGATCACTAGTGTGTGTTTGTCTATCGTTGTTGCCATTGCATCTGTGTATATTTATATTCTATCTTAGATCACTAGTGTGTGTTTGTGTATGGTTGTTGCTATTGCATCTATGTATATTTATATTCTATCTTTGGTCACTAGTGTGTGTTTGTGTATGGTTGTTGCCATTGCATCTGTGTATATTTATATTCTATCTTAGATCACTACTGTGTGTTTGTGTATGGTTGTTGCTATTGCATCTGTGTATATTTACATTCTATCTTGTGTCACTAGTGTGTGTTTGTGTACGGTTGTTGCTATTGCATCTATGTATATTTATATTCTACCTTTGGTCACTAGTGTGTGTTTGTGTATGGTTGTCGCTATTGCATCTGCGTATATTTATATTCTATCTTAGATCACTAGTGTGTGTTTGTGTATCGTTGTTGCCATTGCATCTGTGTATATTTATATTCTATCTTAGATCACTAGTGTGTGTTTGTGTATGGTTGTTGCTATTGCATCTATGTATATTTATATTCTATCTTTGGTCACTACTGTGTGTTTGTGTATGGTTGTCGCTATTGCATCTGCGTATATTTATATTCTATCTTAGATCACTAGTGTGTGTTTGTGTATCGTTGTTGCTATTGCATCTCTGTATATTTATATTCTATCTTAGATCACTAGTGTGTGTTTGTGTATGGTTGTTGCTATTGCATCTATGTATATTTATATTCTATCTTTGGTCACTACTGTGTGTTTGTGTATGGTTGTCGCTATTGCATCTGCGTATATTTATATTCTATCTTAGATCTCTAGTGTGTGTTTGTGTATCGTTGTTGCTATTGCATCTCTGTATATTTATATTCTATGTTTGGTCACTAGTGTGTGTTTGTGTATGGTTGTTGCTATTGCATCTGTGTATATTTACATTCTATCTTGTGTCACTAGTGTGTGTTTGTGTACGGTTGTTGCTATTGCATCTATGTATATTTATATTCTATCTTTGGTCACTACTGTGTGTTTGTGTATGGTTGTCGCTATTGCATCTGCGTATATTTATATTCTATCTTAGATCTCTAGTGTGTGTTTGTGTATCGTTGTTGCTATTGCATCTCTGTATATTTATATTCTATGTTTGGTCACTAGTGTGTGTTTGTGTATGGTTGTTGCCATTGCATCTGTGTATATTTATATTCTATCTTAGATCACTGGTGTGTCTTTGTGTATGGTTGTTGCTATTGCATCTGTGTATATTTATATTCTATCTTAGATCACTAGTGTGTGTTTGTGTATGGTTGTTGCTATTGCATATATGTATATTTATATTCTATCTTTGGTTACTAGTGTGTGTTTGTGTACGGTTGTTGCTATTGCATCTATGTATATTTATATTCTATCTTTGGTCACTAGTGTGTGTTTGTGTATGGTTGTCGCTATTGCATCTGCGTATATTTATATTCTATCTTAGATCACTAGTGTGTGTTTGTGTATCGTTGTTGCTATTGCATCTCTGTATATTTATATTCTATGTTTGGTCACTAGTGTGTGTTTGTGTATGTTTGTTGCTATTTCATCTGTGTATATTTATATTCTATCTTAGATCACTAGTGTGTGTTTGTGTATGGTTGTTGCTATTGCATCTGTGTATATTTATATTCTATCTTAGATCACTAGTGTGTGTTTGTGTACGGTTGTTGCTATTGCATCTATGTATATTTATATTCTATCTTTGGTCACTAGTGTGTGTTTGTGTATGGTTGTTGCTATTGCATCTGTGTATATTTATATTCTATCTTAGATCACTAATGTGTGTTTGTGTATGGTTGTTGCTATTGAATCTATGTATATTTATATTCTATCTTTGGTCACTACTGTGTGTTTGTGTATGGTTGTTGCTATTGCATCTGTGTATATTTATATTCTATCTTAGACCACTAGTGTGTGTTTGTGTATCGTTGTTGCCATTGCATCTGTGTATATTTATATTCTATCTTAGATCACTAGTGTGTGTTTGTGTATGGTTGTTGCTATTGCATCTATGCATATTTATATTCTATCTTTGGTCACTACTGTGTGTTTGTGTATGGTTGTTGCTATTGCATCTGTGTATATTTACATTCTATCTTGTGTCACTAGTGTGTGTTTGTGTATGGTTGTTGCTATTGCATCTGTGTATATTTATATTCTATCTTTGATCACTAGTGTGTGTTTGTGTATGGTTGTTGCTATTGCATGTGTGTATATTTATATTCTATCTTACAACACTAGTGTGTGTTTGTGTATGTTTGTTGCTATTGCATCTGTTAATATTTATATTCTATCTTACAACACTAGTGTGTGTTTGTGTATGGTTGTTGCTATTGCATCTGCGTATATTTATATTCTATCTTAGATCAGTAGTGTGTGTTTTTGTATGGTCGTTGCTATTGGATCTGTGTATATTTATATTATATCTTAGATCACTAGTGTGTGTTTGTGTATGGCTGTTGCTATTGCATCTGCGTATATTTATATTATATCTTAGATCACTAGTGTGTGTTTGTGTATGGTTGTTGCTATTGCATCTCTGTATATTTATATTCTATCTTAGATCACTAGTGTGTGTTTGTGTTTGGTTGTTGCCATTGCATCTGTGTATATTTATATTCTATCTTAGATCACTAGTGTGTGTTTGTGTATGGTTGTTGCTATTGCATCTGTTAATATTTATATTCTATCTTAGATCACTAGTGTGTGTTTGTGTATGGTTGTTGCTATTGCATCTGTGTATATTTATATTCTATCTTAGATCACTAGTGTTTGTTTGTGTATGGTTGTTGCTATTGAATCTGTGTATATTTATATTCTATCCTAGATCACTAGTCTGTGTTTGTGTATGGTTGTTGCTATTGCATCTGTGTATATTTATATTCTATCTTAGATCACTAGTGTGTGTTTGTGTATCGTTGTTGCCATTGCATCTGTGTATATTTATATTCTATCTTAGATCACTAGTGTGTGTTTGTGTATGGTTGTTGCTATTGCATCTATGTATATTTATATTCTATCTTTGGTCACTACTGTGTGTTTGTGTATGGTTGTCGCTATTGCATCTGCGTATATTTATATTCTATCTTAGATCACTAGTGTGTGTTTGTGTATCGTTGTTGCTATTGCATCTCTGTATATTTATATTCTATGTTTGGTCACTAGTGTGTGTTTGTGTATGCTTGTCGCTATTGCATCTGTGTATATTTATATTCTATCTTAGATCACTAGTGTGTGTTTGTGTATGGTTGTTGCTATTGCATATATGTATATTTATATTCTATCTTTGGTCACTAGTGTGTGTTTGTGTATGGTTGTCGCTATTGCATCTGCGTATATTTATATTCTATCTTAGATCACTAGTGTGTGTTTGTGTATCGTTGTTGCTATTGCATCTCTGTATATTTATATTCTATCTTAGATCACTAGTGTGTGTTTGTGTATGGTTGTTGCTATTGCATCTATGTATATTTATATTCTATCTCTGGTCACTACTGTGTGTTTGTGTATGGTTGTCGCTATTGCATCTGCGTATATTTATATTCTATCTTAGATCACTAGTGTGTGTTTGTGTATCGTTGTTGCTATTGCATCTGTGTATATTTATATTCTATCTTAGATCACTAGTGTTTGTTTGTGTATGGTTGTTGCTATTGAATCTGTGTATATTTATATTCTATCCTAGACCACTAGTGTGTGTTTGTGTATGGTTGTTGCTATTGCATCTGTGTATATTTATATTCTATCTTAGATCACTAGTGTGTGTTTGTCTATCGTTGTTGCCATTGCATCTGTGTATATTTATATTCTATCTTAGATCACTAGTGTGTGTTTGTGTATGGTTGTTGCTATTGCATCTATGTATATTTATATTCTATCTTTGGTCACTAGTGTGTGTTTGTGTATGGTTGTTGCCATTGCATCTGTGTATATTTATATTCTATCTTAGATCACTACTGTGTGTTTGTGTATGGTTGTTGCTATTGCATCTGTGTATATTTACATTCTATCTTGTGTCACTAGTGTGTGTTTGCGTACGGTTGTTGCTATTGCATCTATGTATATTTATATTCTATCTTTGGTCACTAGTGTGTGTTTGTGTATGGTTGTCGCTATTGCATCTGCGTATATTTATATTCTATCTTAGATCACTAGTGTGTGTTTGTGTATCGTTGTTGCCATTGCATCTGTGTATATTTATATTCTATCTTAGATCACTAGTGTGTGTTTGTGTATGGTTGTTGCTATTGCATCTATGTATATTTATATTCTATCTTTGGTCACTACTGTGTGTTTGTGTATGGTTGTCGCTATTGCATCTGCGTATATTTATATTCTATCTTAGATCTCTAGTGTGTGTTTGTGTATCGTTGTTGCTATTGCATCTCTGTATATTTATATTCTATGTATGGTCACTAGTGTGTGTTTGTGTATGGTTGTTGCCATTGCATCTGTGTATATTTATATTCTATCTTAGATCACTGGTGTGTCTTTGTGTATGGTTGTTGCTATTGCATCTGTGTATATTTATATTCTATCTTAGATCACTAGTGTGTGTTTGTGTATGGTTGTTGCTATTGCATATATGTATATTTATATTCTATCTTTGGTTACTAGTGTGTGTTTGTGTACGGTTGTTGCTATTGCATCTATGTATATTTATATTCTATCTTTGGTCACTAGTGTGTGTTTGTGTATGGTTGTCGCTATTGCATCTGCGTATATTTATATTCTATCTTAGATCACTAGTGTGTGTTTGTGTATCGTTGTTGCTATTGCATCTCTGTATATTTATATTCTATGTTTGGTCACTAGTGTGTGTTTGTGTATGGTTGTTGCTATTTCATCTGTGTATATTTATATTCTACCTTAGATCACTAGTGTGTGTTTGTGTATGGTTGTTGCTATTGCATCTGTGTATATTTATATTCTATCTTAGATCACTAGTGTGTGTTTGTGTATCGTTGTTGCTATTGCATCTATGTATATTTATATTCTATCTTTGGTCACTAGTGTGTGTTTGTGTATGGTTGTTGCTATTGCATCTGTGTATATTTATATTCTATCTTAGATCACTAATGTGTGTTTGTGTATGGTTGTTGCTATTGAATCTATGTATATTTATATTCTATCTTTGGTCACTACTGTGTGTTTGTGTATGGTTGTTGCTATTGCATCTGTGTATATTTATATTCTATCTTAGACCACTAGTGTGTGTTTGTGTATCGTTGTTGCCATTGCATCTGTGTATATTTATATTCTATCTTAGATCACTAGTGTGTGTTTGTGTATGGTTGTTGCTATTGCATCTATGCATATTTATATTCTATCTTTGGTCACTACTGTGTGTTTGTGTATGGTTGTTGCTATTGCATCTGTGTATATTTACATTCTATCTTGTGTCACTAGTGTGTGTTTGTGTATGGTTGTTGCTATTGCATCTGTGTATATTTATATTCTATCTTTGATCACTAGTGTGTGTTTGTGTATGGTTGTTGCTATTGCATGTGTGTATATTTATATTCTATCTTACAACACTAGTGTGTGTTTGTGTATGTTTGTTGCTATTGCATCTGTTAATATTTATATTCTATCTTACAACACTAGTGTGTGTTTGTGTATGGTTGTTGCTATTGCATCTGCGTATATTTATATTCTATCTTAGATCAGTAGTGTGTGTTTTTGTATGGTCGTTGCTATTGTATCTGTGTATATTTATATTATATCTTAGATCACTAGTGTGTGTTTGTGTATGGCTGTTGCTATTGCATCTGCGTATATTTATATTATATCTTAGATCACTAGTGTGTGTTTGTGTATGGTTGTTGCTATTGCATCTCTGTATATTTATATTCTATCTTAGATCACTAGTGTGTGTTTGTGTTTGGTTGTTGCCATTGCATCTGTGTATATTTATATTCTATCTTAGATCACTAGTGTGTGTTTGTGTATGGTTGTTGCTATTGCATCTGTTAATATTTATATTCTATCTTAGATCACTAGTGTGTGTTTGTGTATGGTTGTTGCTATTGCATCTGTGTATATTTATATTCTATCTTAGATCACTAGTGTTTGTTTGTGTATGGTTGTTGCTATTGAATCTGTGTATATTTATATTCTATCCTAGATCACTAGTGTGTGTTTGTGTATCGTTGTTGCCATTGCATCTGTGTATATTTATATTCTATCTTAGATCACTAGTGTGTGTTTGTGTATGGTTGTTGCTATTGCATCTATGTATATTTATATTCTATCTTTGGTCACTACTGTGTGTTTGTGTATGGTTGTCGCTATTGCATCTGCGTATATTTATATTCTATCTTAGATCACTAGTGTGTGTTTGTGTATCGTTGTTGCTATTGCATCTCTGTATATTTATATTCTATGTTTGGTCACTAGTGTGTGTTTGTGTATGCTTGTCGCTATTGCATCTGTGTATATTTATATTCTATCTTAGATCACTAGTGTGTGTTTGTGTATGGTTGTTGCTATTGCATATATGTATATTTATATTCTATCTTTGGTCACTAGTGTGTGTTTGTGTATGGTTGTCGCTATTGCATCTGCGTATATTTATATTCTATCTTAGATCACTAGTGTGTGTTTGTGTATCGTTGTTGCTATTGCATCTCTGTATATTTATATTCTATCTTTGGTCACTAGTGTGTGTTTGTGTATGGTTGTTGCTATTTCATTTGTGTATATTTATATTCTATCTTAGATCACTAGTGTGTGTTTGTGTATGGTTGTTGCTATTGCATCTGTGTATATTTATATTCTATCGTAGATCACTAGCGTGTGTTTGTGTACGGTTGTTGCTATTGCATCTATGTATATTTATATTCTATCTTTGGTCACTAGTGTGTGTTTGTGTATGGTTGTTGCTATTGCATCTGTGTATATTTATATTCTATCTTAGATCACTAATGTGTGTTTGTGTATGGTTGTTGCTATTGAATCTATGTATATTTATATTCTATCTTTGGTCACTACTGTGTGTTTGTGTATCGTTGTTGCCATTGCATCTGTGTATATTTATATTCTATCTTAGATCACTAGTGTGTGTTTGTGTATGGTTGTCGCTATTGCATCTGTGTATATTTATATTCTATCTTAGGTCACTAGTGTGTGTTTGTGTATGGTTGTTGCTATTGCATCTGTGTATATTTATATTCTATCTTAGATCACTAGTGTGTGTTTGTGTATGGTTGTTGCTATTGCATCTGTGTATATTTATATTCTATCTTAGATCACTAGTGTGTGTTTGTGTATGCTTGTCGCTATTGCATCTGTTGTATATTTATATTCTATCTTAGATCACTAGTGTGTGTTTGTGTATGGTTGTTAAACTTGCATCTGTGTACATTTATATTCTATCTTACATCACTCTGTGTGTTTGTGTATCGTTGTTGCTATTGCATCTGTGTATATTTATATTCAATCTTTGGTCACTAATGTGTGTTTGTGTATGTTTGTTGTTATTGCATGTGTGTATATTTATATTCTATCTTAGGTCACTAGTGTGTGTTTGTGTATGGTTGTTGCTATTGCGTCTGTGTATATTTATATTCTATCTTAGATCACTAGTGTGTCTTTGTGTATGGTTGTTGCTATAGCATCTGCGTATATTTATATTCTATCTTAGATCACTAGTGTGTGTTTGTGTATGGTTGTTGCTATTGCATCTGTTAATATTTATATTCTATCTTAGATCACTAGTGTGTGTTTGTGTATGGTTGTTGCTATTGCATCTGTGTATATTTATATTCTATCTTAGATCACTAGTGTTTGTTTGTGTATGGTTGTTGCTATTGAATCTGTGTATATTTATATTCTATCCTAGATCACTAGTGTGTGTTTGTGTATGGTTGTTGCTATTGCATCTGTGTATATTTATATTCTATCTTAGATCACTAGTGTGTGTTTGTGTATCGTTGTTGCCATTGCATCTGTGTATATTTATATTCTATCTTAGATCACTAGTGTGTGTTTGTGTATGGTTGTTGCTATTGCATCTATGTATATTTATATTCTATCTTTGGTCACTACTGTGTGTTTGTGTATGGTTGTCGCTATTGCATCTGCGTATATTTATATTCTATCTTAGATCACTAGTGTGTGTTTGTGTATCGTTGTTGCTATTGCATCCATGTATATTTATATTCTATGTTTGGTCACTAGTGTGTGTTTGTGTATGGTTGTCGCTATTGCATCTGTGTATATTTATATTCTATCTTAGATCACTAGTGTGTGTTTGTGTATGGTTGTTGATATTGCATATATGTATATTTATATTCTATCTTTGGTTACTAGTGTGTGTTTGTGTACGGTTGTTGCTATTGCATCTATGTATATTTATATTCTATCTTTGGTCACTAGTGTGTGTTTGTGTATGGTTGTCGCTATTGCATCTGCGTATATTCATATTCTATCTTAGATCACTAGTGTGTGTTTGTGTATCGTTGTTGCTATTGCATCTCTGTATATTTATATTCTATGTTTGGTCACTAGTGTGTGTTTGTGTATGGTTGTTGCTATTTCATCTGTGTATATTTATATTCTATCTTAGATCACTAGTGTGTGTTTGTGTATGGTTGTTGCTATTGCATCTGTGTATATTTATATTCTATCTTAGATCACTAGTGTGTGTTTGTGTACGGTTGTTGCTATTGCATCTATGTATATTTATATTCTATCTTTGGTCACTACTGTGTGTTTGTGTATGTTTGTTGCTATTGCATCTGTGTATATTTACATTCTATCTTGTGTCACTAGTGTGTGTTTGTGTATGGTCGTTGCTATTGCATCTGTGTATATTTATATTCTATCTTTGATCACTAGTGTGTGTTTGTGTATGGTTGTTGCTATTGCATCTATGTATATTTATATTCTACCTTTGGTCACTACTGTGTGTTTGTGTATGGTTGTCGCTATTGCATCTGCGTATATTTATATTCTATCTTAGATCACTAGTGTGTGTTTGTGTATCGTTGTTGCTATTGCATCTCTGTATATTTATATTCTATGTTTGGTCACTAGTGTGTGTTTGTGTATGCTTGTCGCTATTGCATCTGTGTATATTTATATTCTATCTTAGATCACTAGTGTGTGTTTGTGTATGGTTGTTGCTATTGCATATATGTATATTTATATTCTATCTTTGGTCACTAGTGTGTGTTTGTGTATGGTTGTCGCTATTGCATCTGCGTATATTTATATTCTATCTTAGATCACTAGTGTGTGTTTGTGTATCGTTGTTGCTATTGCATCTCTGTATATTTATATTCTATCTTTGGTCACTAGTGTGTGTTTGTGTATGGTTGTTGCTATTTCATTTGTGTATATTTATATTCTATCTTAGATCACTAGTGTGTGTTTGTGTATGGTTGTTGCTATTGCATCTGTGTATATTTATATTCTATCTTAGATCAATAGCGTGTCTTTGTGTACGGTTGTTGCTATTGCATCTATGTATATTTATATTCTATCTTTGGTCACTAGTGTGTGTTTGTGTATGGTTGTTGCTATTGCATCTGTGTATATTTATATTCTATCTTAGATCACTAATGTGTGTTTGTGTATGGTTGTTGCTATTGAATCTATGTATATTTATATCCTATCTTTGGTCACTACTGTGTGTTTGTGTATCGTTGTTGCCATTGCATCTGTGTATATTTATATTCTATCTTAGATCACTAGTGTGTGTTTGTGTATGGTTGTCGCTATTGCATCTGTGTATATTTATATTCTATCTTAGGTCACTAGTGTGTGTTTGTGTATGGTTGTTGCTATTGCATCTGTGTATATTTATATTCTATCTTAGATCACTAGTGTGTGTTTGTGTATGGTTGTTGCTATTGCATCTGTGTATATTTATATTCTATCTTAGATCACTAGTGTGTGTTTGTGTATGCTTGTCGCTATTGCATCTGTTGTATATTTATATTCTATCTTAGATCACTAGTGTGTGTTTGTGTATGGTTGTTAAACTTGCATCTGTGTACATTTATATTCTATCTTACATCACTCTGTGTGTTTGTGTATCGTTGTTGCTATTGCATCTGTGTATATTTATATTCTATCTTAGATCACTACTGTGTGTTTGTGTACGGTTGTTGCTATTGCATCTATGTATATTTATATTCTATCTTTGGTCACGACTGTGTGTTTGTGTATGTTTGTTGCTATTGCATCTGTGTATATTTACATTCTATCTTGTGTCACTAGTGTGTGTTTGTGTATGGTCGTTGCTATTGCATCTGTGTATATTTATATTCTATCTTTGATCACTAGTGTGTGTTTGTGTATGGTTGTTGCTATTGCATTTATGTATATTTATATTCTATCTTTGGTCACTACTGTGTGTTTGTGTATGGTTGTCGCTATTGCATCTGCGTATATTTATATTCTATCTTAGATCACTAGTGTGTGTTTGTGTATCGTTGTTGCTATTGCATCTCTGTATATTTATATTCTATGTTTGGTCACTAGTGTGTGTTTGTGTATGCTTGTCGCTATTGCATCTGTGTATATTTATATTCTATCTTAGATCACTAGTGTGTGTTTGTGTATGGTTGTTGCTATTGCATATATGTATATTTATATTCTATCTTTGGTCACTAGTGTGTGTTTGTGTATGGTTGTCGCTATTGCATCTGCGTATATTTATATTCTATCTTAGATCACTAGTGTGTGTTTGTGTATCGTTGTTGCTATTGCATCTCTGTATATTTATATTCTATCTTTGGTCACTAGTGTGTGTTTGTGTATGGTTGTTGCTATTTCATTTGTGTATATTTATATTCTATCTTAGATCACTAGTGTGTGTTTGTGTATGGTTGTTGCTATTGCATCTGTGTATATTTATATTCTATCTTAGATCACTAGCGTGTCTTTGTGTACGGTTGTTGCTATTGCATCTATGTATATTTATATTCTATCTTTGGTCACTAGTGTGTGTTTGTGTATGGTTGTTGCTATTGCATCTGTGTATATTTATATTCTATCTTAGATCACTAATGTGTGTTTGTGTATGGTTGTTGCTATTGAATCTATGTATATTTATATTCTATCTTTGGTCAGTACTGTGTGTTTGTGTATCGTTGTTGCCATTGCATCTGTGTATATTTATATTCTATCTTAGATCACTAGTGTGTGTTTGTGTATGGTTGTCGCTATTGCATCTGTGTATATTTATATTCTATCTTAGGTCACTAGTGTGTGTTTGTGTATGGTTGTTGCTATTGCATCTGTGTATATTTATATTCTATCTTAGATCACTAGTGTGTGTTTGTGTATGGTTGTTGCTATTGCATCTGCGTATATTTATATTCTATCTTAGATCACTAGTGTGTGTTTGTGTATGCTTGTCGCTATTGCATCTGTTGTATATTTATATTCTATCTTAGATCACTAGTGTGTGTTTGTGTATGGTTGTTAAACTTGCATCTGTGTACATTTATATTCTATCTTACATCACTCTGTGTGTTTGTGTATCGTTGTTGCTATTGCATCTGTGTATATTTATATTCAATCTTTGGTCACTAATGTGTGTTTGTGTATGTTTGTTGTTATTGCATGTGTGTATATTTATATTCTATCTTAGGTCACTAGTGTGTGTTTGTGTATGGTTGTTGCTATTGCGTCTGTGTATATTTATATTCTATCTTAGATCACTAGTGTGTCTTTGTGTATGGTTGTTGCTATAGCATCTGCGTATATTTATATTCTATCTTAGATCACTAGTGTGTGTTTGTGTATGGTTGTTGCTATTGCATCTGTTAATATTTATATTCTATCTTAGATCACTAGTGTGTGTTTGTGTATGGTTGTTGCTATTGCATCTGTGTATATTTATATTCTATCTTAGATCACTAGTGTTTGTTTGTGTATGGTTGTTGCTATTGAATCTGTGTATATTTATATTCTATCCTAGATCACTAGTGTGTGTTTGTGTATGGTTGTTGCTATTGCATCTATGTATATTTATATTCTATCTTTGGTCACTACTGTGTGTTTGTGTATGGTTGTCGCTATTGCATCTGCGTATATTTATATTCTATCTTAGATCACTAGTGTGTGTTTGTGTATCGTTGTTGCTATTGCATCCATGTATATTTATATTCTATGTTTGGTCACTAGTGTGTGTTTGTGTATGGTTGTCGCTATTGCATCTGTGTATATTTATATTCTATCTTAGATCACTAGTGTGTGTTTGTGTATGGTTGTTGATATTGCATATATGTATATTTATATTCTATCTTTGGTTACTAGTGTGTGTTTGTGTACGGTTGTTGCTATTGCATCTATGTATATTTATATTCTATCTTTGGTCACTAGTGTGTGTTTGTGTATGGTTGTCGCTATTGCATCTGCGTATATTTATATTCTATCTTAGATCACTAGTGTGTGTTTGTGTATCGTTGTTGCTATTGCATCTCTGTATATTTATATTCTATGTTTGGTCACTAGTGTGTGTTTGTGTATGGTTGTTGCTATTTCATCTGTGTATATTTATATTCTATCTTAGATCACTAGTGTGTGTTTGTGTATGGTTGTTGCTATTGCATCTGTGTATATTTATATTCTATCTTAGATCACTAGTGTGTGTTTGTGTACGGTTGTTGCTATTGCATCTATGTATATTTATATTCTATCTTTGGTCACTACTGTGTGTTTGTGTATGTTTGTTGCTATTGCATCTGTGTATATTTACATTCTATCTTGTGTCACTAGTGTGTGTTTGTGTATGGTCGTTGCTATTGCATCTGTGTATATTTATATTCTATCTTTGATCACTAGTGTGTGTTTGTGTATGGTTGCTGCTATTGCATGTGTGTATATTTATATTCTATCTTACAACACTAGTGTGTGTTTGTGTATGTTTGTTGCTATTGCATCTGTTAATATTTATATTCTATCTTACAACACTAGTGTGTGTTTGTATGTGGTTGTTGCTATTGCATCTGCGTATATTTATATTCTATCTTCGATCAGTATTGTGTGTTTTTGTATGGTCGTTGCTATTGGATCTGTGTATATTTATATTATATCTTAGATCACTAGTGTGTGTTTGTGTATGGCTGTTGCTATTGCATCTGCGTATATTTATATTATATCTTAGATCACTAGTGTGTGTTTGTGTATGGTTGTTGCTATTGCATCTCTGTATATTTATATTCTATCTTAGATCACTAGTGTGTGTTTGTGTTTGGTTGTTGCCATTGCATCTGTGTATATTTATATTCTATCTTAGATCACAAGTGTGTGTTTGTGTATGGTTGTTGCTATTGCATCTGTGTATATTTATATTCTATCTTAGATCACTCGTGTGTGTTTGTGTATGGTTGTTGCTATTGCATCTGTGTATATTTATATTCTATCTTAGATCACTAGTGTGTGTTTGTGTATGGTTGACGCTATTGCATCTGTTGTATATTTATATTCTATCTTAGATCACTAGTGTGTGTTTGTGTATGGTTGTTAAACTTGCATCTGTGTATATTTATATTCTATCTTACATCACTCTGTGTGTTTGTGTATCGTTGTTGCTATTGCATCTGTGTATATTTATATTCAATCTTTGGTCACTAATGTGTGTTTGTGTATGTTTGTTGTTATTGCATGTGTGTATATTTATATTCTATCTTAGGTCACTAGTGTGTGTTTGTGTATGGTTGTTGCTATTGCATCTGTGTATATTTATATTCTATCTTAGATCACTAGTGTGTCTTTGTGTATGGTTGTTGCTATAGCATCTGCGTATATTTATATTCTATCTTAGATCACTAGTGTGTGTTTGTGTATGGTTGTTTCTATTGCATCTGTTAATATTTATATTCTATCTTAGATCACTAGTGTGTGTTTGTGTATGGTTGTTGCTATTGCATCTGTGTATATTTATATTCTATCTTAGATCACTAGTGTTTGTTTGTGTATGGTTGTTGCTATTGAATCTGTGTATATTTATATTCTATCCTAGATCACTAGTGTGTGTTTGTGTATGGTTGTTGCTATTGCATCTGTGTATATTTATATTCTATCTTAGATCACTAGTGTGTGTTTGTGTATGGTTGTCGCTATTGCATCTGTGTATATTTATATTCTATCTTAGATCACTAGTGTGTGTTTGTGTATGGTTGTTGATATTGCATATATGTATATTTATATTCTATCTTTGGTTACTAGTGTGTGTTTGTGTACGGTTGTTGCTATTGCATCTATGTATATTTATATTCTATCTTTGGTCACTAGTGTGTGTTTGTGTATGGTTGTCGCTATTGCATCTGCGTATATTTATATTCTATCTTAGATCACTAGTCTGTGTTTGTGTATCGTTGTTGCTATTGCATTTCTGTATATTTATATTCTATCTTAGATCACTAGTGTGTGTTTGTGTATGGTTGTTGCTATTGCATCTGTGTATATTTATATTCTATCTTAGATCACTAGCGTGTGTTTGTGTACGGTTGTTGCTATTGCATCTATGTATATTTATATTCTATCTTTGGTCACTAGTGTGTGTTTGTGTATGGTTGTTGCTATTGCATCTGTGTATATTTATATTCTATCTTAGATCACAAATGTGTGTTTGTGTATGGTTGTTGCTATTGAATCTATGTATATTTATATTCTATCTTTGGTCGCTACTGTGTGTTTGTGTATGGTTGTTGCTATTGCATCTGTGTATATTTATATTCTATCTTAGATCACTAGTGTGTGTTTGTGTATCGTTGTTGCCATTGCATCTGTGTATATTTATATTTATCTTAGATCACTAGTGTGTGTTTGTGTATGGTTGTTGCTATTGCATCTATGTATATTTATATTCTATCTTTGGTCACTACTGTGTGTTTGTGTATGTTTGTTGCTATTGCATCTGTGTATAATTACATTCTAGCTTGTGTCACTAGTGTGTGTTTGTGTATGCTTGTCGCTATTGCATCTGTGTATATTTATATTCTATCTTAGATCACTAGTGTGTGTTTGTGTATGGTTGTTGCTATTGCATATATGTATATTTATATTCTATCTTTGGTCACTAGTGTGTGTTTGTGTATGGTTGTCGCTATTGCATCTGCGTATATTTATATTCTATCTTAGATCACTAGTGTGTGTTTGTGTATCGTTGTTGCTATTGCATCTCTGTATATTTATATTCTATCTTTGGTCACTAGTGTGTGTTTGTGTATGGTTGTTGCTATTTCATCTGTGTATATTTATATTCTATCTTAGATCACTAGTGTGTGTTTGTGTATGGTTGTTGCTATTGCATCTGTGTATATTTATATTCTATCTTAGATCACTAGCGTGTGTTTGTGTACGGTTGTTGCTATTGCATCTATGTATATTTATATTCTATCTTTGGTCACTAGTGTGTGTTTGTGTATGTTTGTTGCTATTGCATCTGTGTATATTTATATTCTATCTTAGATCACTAATGTGTGTTTGTGTATGGTTGTTGCTATTGAATCTATGTATATTTATATTCTATCTTTGGTCACTACTGTGTGTTTGTGTATCGTTGTTGCCATTGCATCTGTGTATATTTATATTCTATCTTAGATCACTAGTGTGTGTTTGTGTATGGTTGTCGCTATTGCATCTGTGTATATTTATATTCTATCTTAGGTCACTAGTGTGTGTTTGTGTATGGTTGTTGCTATTGCATCTGTGTATATTTATATTCTATCTTAGATCACTAGTGTGTGTTTGTGTATGGTTGTTGCTATTGCATCTGTGTATATTTATATTCTATCTTAGATCACTAGTGTGTGTTTGTGTATGGTTGTCGCTATTGCATCTGTTGTATATTTATATTCTATCTTAGATCACTAGTGTGTGTTTGTGTATGGTTGTTAAACTTGCATCTGTGTATATTTATATTCAATCTTTGGTCACTAATGTGTGTTTGTGTATGTTTGTTGTTATTGCATGTGTGTATATTTATATTCTATCTTAGGTCACTAGTGTGTGTTTGTGTATGGTTGTTGCTATTGCATCTGTGTATATTTATATTCTATCTTAGATCACTAGTGTGTCTTTGTGTATGGTTGTTGCTATAGCATCTGCGTATATTTATATTCTATCTTAGATCACTAGTGTGTGTTTGTGTATGGTTGTTGCTATTGCATCTGTTAATATTTATATTCTATCTTAGATCACTAGTGTGTGTTTGTGTATGGTTGTTGCTATTGCATCTGTGTATATTTATATTCTATCTTAGATCACTAGTGTTTGTTTGTGTATGGTTGTTGCTATTGAATCTGTGTATATTTATATTCTATCCTAGATCACTAGTGTGTTTTTGTGTATGGTTGTTGCTATTGCATCTGTGTATATTTATATTCTATCTTAGATCACTAGTGTGTGTTTGTGTATCGTTGTTGCCATTGCATCTGTGTATATTTATATTCTATCTTAGATCACTAGTGTGTGTTTGTGTATGGTTGTTGCTATTGCATCTATGTATATTTATATTCTATCTTTGGTCACTACTGTGTGTTTGTGTATGGTTGTCGCTATTGCATCTGCGTATATTTATATTCTATCTTAGATCACTAGTGTGTGTTTGTGTATCGTTGTTGCTATTGCATCCATGTATATTTATATTCTATGTTTGGTCACTAGTGTGTGTTTGTGTATGGTTGTCGCTATTGCATCTGTGTATATTTATATTCTATCTTAGATCACTAGTGTGTGTTTGTGTATGGTTGTTGATATTGCATATATGTATATTTATATTCTATCTTTGGTTACTAGTGTGTGTTTGTGTACGGTTGTTGCTATTGCATCTATGTATATTTATATTCTATCTTTGGTCACTAGTGTGTGTTTGTGTATGGTTGTCGCTATTGCATCTGCGTATATTTATATTCTATCTTAGATCACTAGTGTGTGTTTGTGTATCGTTGTTGCTATTGCATCTCTGTATATTTATATTCTATGTTTGGTCACTAGTGTGTGTTTGTGTATGGTTGTTGCTATTTCATCTGTGTATATTTATATTCTATCTTAGATCACTAGTGTGTGTTTGTGTATGGTTGTTGCTATTGCATCTGTGTATATTTATATTCTATCTTAGATCACTAGTGTGTGTTTGTGTACGGTTGTTGCTATTGCATCTATGTATATTTATATTCTATCTATGGTCACTAGTGTGTGTTTGTGTATGGTTGTTGCTATTGCATCTGTGTATATTTATATTCTATCATAGATCACTAATGTGTGTTTGTGTATGGTTGTTGCTATTGAATCTATGTATATTTATATTCTATCTTTGGTCGCTACTGTGTGTTTGTGTATGGTTGTTGCTATTGCATCTGTGTATATTTATATTCTATCTTAGATCACTAGTGTGTGTTTGTGTATCGTTGTTGCCATTGCATCTGTGTATATTTATATTTATCTTAGATCACTAGTGTGTGTTTGTGTATGGTTGTTGCTATTGCATCTATGTATATTTATATTCTATCTTTGGTCACTACTGTGTGTTTGTGTATGTTTGTTGCTATTGCATCTGTGTATATTTACATTCTATCTTGTGTCACTAGTGTGTGTTTGTATATGGTCGTTGCTATTGCATCTGTGTATATTTATATTCTATCTTTGATCACTAGTGTGTGCTTGTGTATGGTTGCTGCTATTGCATGTGTGTATATTTATATTCTATCTTACAACACTAGTGTGTGTTTGTGTATGTTTGTTGCTATTGCATCTGTTAATATTTATATTCTATCTTACAACACTAGTGTGTGTTTGTGTATGGTTGTTGCTATTGCATCTGCGTATATTTATATTCTATCTTAGATCAGTAGTGTGTGTTTTTGTATGGTCGTTGCTATTGGATCTGTGTATATTTATATTATATCTTAGATCACTAGTGTGTGTTTGTGTATGGCTGTTGCTATTGCATCTGCGTATATTTATATTATATCTTAGATCACTAGTGTGTGTTTGTGTATGGTTGTTGCTATTGCATCTCTGTATATTTATATTCTATCTTAGATCACTAGTGTGTGTTTGTGTTTGGTTGTTGCCATTGCATCTGTGTATATTTATATTCTATCTTAGATCACTAGTGTGTGTTTGTGTATGGTTGTTGCTATTGCATCTGTGTATATTTATATTCTATCTTAGATCACTCGTGTGTGTTTGTGTATGGTTGTTGCTATTGCATCTGTGTATATTTATATTCTATCTTAGATCACTAGTGTGTGTTTGTGTATGGTTGTCGCTATTGCATCTGTTGTATATTTATATTCTATCTTAGATCACTAGTGTGTGTTTGTGTATGGTTGTTAAACTTGCATCTGTTGTATATTTATATTCTATCTTAGATCACTCGTGTGTGTTTGTGTATGGTTGTTGCTATTGCATCTGTGTATATTTATATTCTATCTTAGATCACTAGTGTGTGTTTGTGTATGGTTGTTGCTATTGCATCTATGTATATTTATATTCTATCTTTGGTCACTACTGTGTGTTTGTGTATGGTTGTCGCTATTGCATCTGCGTATATTTATATTCTATCTTAGATCACTAGTGTGTGTTTGTGTATCGTTGTTGCTATTGCATCCATGTATATTTATATTCTATGTTTGGTCACTACTGTGTGTTTGTGTATGTTTGTTGCTATTGCATCTGTGTATATTTACATTCTATCTTGTGTCACTAGTGTGTGATTGTATATGGTCGTTGCTATTGCATCTGTGTATATTTATATTCTATCTTTGATCACTAGTGTGTGCTTGTGTATGGTTGCTGCTATTGCATGTGTGTATATTTATATTCTATCTTACAACACTAGTGTGTGTTTGTGTATGTTTGTTGCTATTGCATCTGTTAATATTTATATTCTATCTTACAACACTAGTGTGTGTTTGTGTATGGTTGTTGCTATTGCATCTGCGTATGTTTATATTCTATCTTAGATCAGTAGTGTGTGTTTTTGTATGGTCGTTGCTATTGGATCTGTGTATATTTATATTATATCTTAGATCACTAGTGTGTGTTTGTGTATGGCTGTTGCTATTGCATCTGCGTATATTTATATTATATCTTAGATCACTAGTGTGTGTTTGTGTATGGTTGTTGCTATTGCATCTCTGTATATTTATATTCTATCTTAGATCACTAGTGTGTGTTTGTGTTTGGTTGTTGCCATTGCATCTGTGTATATTTATATTCTATCTTAGATCACTAGTGTGTGTTTGTGTATGGTTGTTGCTATTGCATCTGTGTATATTTATATTCTATCTTAGATCACTAGTGTGTGTTTGTGTATGGTTGTCGCTATTGCATCTGTTGTATATTTATATTCTATCTTAGATCACTAGTGTGTGTTTGTGTATGGTTGTTAAACTTGCATCTGTGTATATTTATATTCTATCTTACATCACTCTGTGTGTTTGTGTATCGTTGTTGCTATTGCATCTGTGTATATTTATGTTCAATCTTTGGTCACTAATGTGTGTTTGTGTATGTTTGTTGTTATTGCATGTGTGTATATTTATATTCTATCTTAGGTCACTAGTGTGTGTTTGTGTATGGTTGTTGCTATTGCATCTGTGTATATTTATATTCTATCTTAGATCACTAGTGTGTCTTTGTGTATGGTTGTTGCTATAGCATCTGCGTATATTTATATTCTATCTTAGATCACTAGTGTGTGTTTGTGTATGGTTGTTGCTATTGCATCTGTTAATATTTATATTCTATCTTAGATCACTAGTGTGTGTTTGTGTATGGTTGTTGCTATTGCATCTGTGTATATTTATATTCTATCTTAGATCACTAGTGTTTGTTTGTGTATGGTTGTTGCTATTGAATCTGTGTATATTTATATTCTATCCTAGATCACTAGTGTGTGTTTGTGTATGGTTGTTGCTATTGCATCTGTGTATATTTATATTCTATCTTAGATCACTAGTGTGTGTTTGTGTATCGTTGTTGCCATTGCATCTGTGTATATTTATATTCTATCTTAGATCACTAGTGTGTGTTTGTGTATGGTTGTTGCTATTGCATCTATGTATATTTATATTCTATCTTTGGTCACTACTGTGTGTTTGTGTATGGTTGTCGCTATTGCATCTGCGTATATTTATATTCTATCTTAGATCACTAGTGTGTGTTTGTGTATCGTTGTTGCTATTGCATCCATGTATATTTATATTCTATGTTTGGTCACTAGTGTGTGTTTGTGTATGGTTGTCGCTATTGCATCTGTGTATATTTATATTCTATCTTAGATCACTAGTGTGTGTTTGTGTATGGTTGTTGATATTGCATATATGTATATTTATATTCTATCTTTGGTTACTAGTGTGTGTTTGTGTACGGTTGTTGCTATTGCATCTATGTATATTTATATTCTATCTTTGGTCACTAGTGTGTGTTTGTGTATGGTTGTCGCTATTGCATCTGCGTATATTTATATTCTATCTTAGATCACTAGTGTGTGTTTGTGTATCGTTGTTGCTATTGCATCTCTGTATATTTATATTCTATGTTTGGTCACTAGTGTGTGTTTGTGTATGGTTGTTGCTATTTCATCTGTGTATATTTATATTCTATCTTAGATCACTAGTGTGTGTTTGTGTATGGTTGTTGCTATTGCATCTGTGTATATTTATATTCTATCTTAGATCACTAGTGTGTGTTTGTGTACGGTTGTTGCTATTGCATCTATGTATATTTATATTCTATCTTTGGTCACTAGTGTGTGTTTGTGTATGGTTGTTGCTATTGCATCTGTGTATATTTATATTCTATCTTAGATCACTAATGTGTGTTTGTATATCGTTGTTGCCATTGCATCTGTGTATATTTATATTTATCTTAGATCACTAGTGTGGGTGTGTGTGTATGGTTGTTGCTATTGCATCTATGTATATTTATATTCTATCTTTGGTCACTACTGTGTGTTTGTGTATGTTTGTTGCTATTGCATCTGTGTATATTTACATTCTATCTTGTGTCACTAGTGTGTGTTTGTGTATGGTCGTTGCTATTGCATCTGTGTATATTTATATTCTATCTTTGATCACTAGTGTGTGTTTGTGTATGGTTGCTGCTATTGCATGTGTGTATATTTATATTCTATCTTACAACACTAGTGTGTGTTTGTGTATGTTTGTTGCTATTGCATCTGTTAATATTTATATTCTATCTTACAACACTAGTGTGTGTTTGTGTATGGTTGTTGCTATTGCATCTGCGTATATTTATATTCTATCTTAGATCAGTAGTGTGTGTTTTTGTATGGTCGTTGCTATTGGATCTGTGTATATTTATATTATATCTTAGATCACTAGTGTGTGTTTGTGTATGGCTGTTGCTATTGCATCTGCGTATATTTATATTATATCTTAGATCACTAGTGTGTGTTTGTGTATGGTTGTTGCTATTGCATCTCTGTATATTTATAATCTATCTTAGATCACTAGTGTGTGTTTGTGTTTGGTTGTTGCCATTGCATCTGTGTATATTTATATTCTATCTTAGATCACTAGTGTGTGTTTGTGTATGGTTGTTGCTATTGCATCTGTTAATATTTATATTCTATCTTAGATCACTAGTGTGTGTTTGTGTATGGTTGTTGCTATTGCATCTGTGTATATTTATATTCTATCTTAGATCACTAGTGTTTGTTTGTGTATGGTTGTTGCTATTGAATCTGTGTATATTTATATTCTATCCTAGATCACTAGTGTGTGTTTGTGTATGGTTGTTGCTATTGCATCTGTGTATATTTATATTCTATCTTAGATCACTAGTGTGTGTTTGTGTATCGTTGTTGCCATTGCATCTGTGTATATTTATATTCTATCTTAGATCACTAGTGTGTGTTTGTGTATCGTTGTTGCTATTGCATCTCTGTATATTTATATTCTATGTTTGGTCACTAGTGTGTGTTTGTGTATGCTTGTCGCTATTGCATCTGTGTATATTTATATTCTATCTTAGATCACTAGTGTGTGTTTGTGTATGGTTGTTGCTATTGCATATATGTATATTTATATTCTATCTTTGGTCACTAGTGTGTGTTTGTGTATGGTTGTCGCTATTGCATCTGCGTATATTTATATTCTATCTTAGATCACTAGTGTGTGTTTGTGTATCGTTGTTGCTATTGCATCTCTGTATATTTATATTCTCTCTTTGGTCACTAGTGTGTGTTTGTGTATGGTTGTTGCTATTTCATCTGTGTATATTTATATTCTATCTTAGATCACTAGTGTGTGTTTGTGTATGGTTGTTGCTATTGCATCTGTGTATATTTATATTCTATCTTAGATCACTAGTGTGTGTTTGTGTACGGTTGTTGCTATTGCATCTATGTATATTTATATTCTATCTTTGGTCACTAGTGTATGTTTGTGTATGGTTGTTGCTATTGCATCTGTGTATATTTATATTCTATCTTAGATCACTAATGTGTGTTTGTGTATGGTTGTTGCTATTGAATCTATGTATATTTATATTCTATCTTTGGTCACTACTGTGTGTTTGTGTATCGTTGTTGCCATTGCATCTGTGTATATTTATATTCTATCTTAGATCACTAGTGTGTGTTTGTGTATGGTTGTCGCTATTGCATCTGTGTATATTTATATTCTATCTTAGGTCACTAGTGTGTGTTTGTGTATGGTTGTTGCTATTGCATCTGTGTATATTTATATTCTATCTTAGTTCACTAGTGTGTGTTTGTGTATGGTTGTTGCTATTGCATCTGTGTATATTTATATTCTATCTTAGATCACTAGTGTGTGTTTGTGTATGGTTATCGCTATTGCATCTGTTGTATATTTATATACTATCTTAGATCACTAGTGTGTGTTTGTGTATGGTTGTTAAACTTGCATCTGTGTATATTTATATTCTATCTTACATCACTCTGTGTGTTTGTGTATCGTTGTTGCTATTGCATCTGTGTATATTTATATTCAATCTTTGGTCACTAATGTGTGTTTGTGTATGTTTGTTGTTATTGCATGTGTGTATATTTATATTCTATCTTAGGTCACTAGTGTGTGTTTGTGTATGGTTGTTGCTATTGCATCTGTGTATATTTATATTCTATCTTAGATCACTAGTGTGTCTTTGTGTATGGTTGTTGCTATAGCATCTGCGTATATTTATATTCTATCTTAGATCACTAGTGTGTGTTTGTGTATGGTTGTTGCTATTGCATCTGTTAATATTTATATTCTATCTTAGATCACTAGTGTGTGTTTGTGTATGGTTGTTGCTATTGCATCTGTGTATATTTATATTCTATCTTAGATCACTAGTGTTTGTTTGTGTATGGTTGTTGCTATTGAATCTGTGTATATTTATATTCTATCCTAGATCACTAGTGTGTGTTTGTGTATGGTTGTTGCTATTGAATCTGTGTATATTTATATTCTATCTTAGATCACTAGTGTGTGTTTGTGTATCGTTGTTGCCATTGCATCTGTGTATATTTATATTCTATCTTAGATCACTAGTGTGTGTTTGTGTATGGTTGTTGCTATTGCATCTATCTATATTTATATTCTATCTTTGGTCACTACTGTGTGTTTGTGTATGGTTGTCGCTATTGCATCTGCGTATATTTATATTCTATCTTAGATCACTAGTGTGTGTTTGTGTATCGTTGTTGCTATTGCATCCATGTATATTTATATTCTATGTTTGGTCACTAGTGTGTGTTTGTGTATGGTTGTCGCTATTGCATCTGTGTATATTTATATTCTATCTTAGATCACTAGTGTGTGTTTGTGTATGGTTGTTGATATTGCATATATGTATATTTATATTCTATCTTTGGTTACTAGTGTGTGTTTGTGTACGGTTGTTGCTATTGCATCTATGTATATTTATATTCTATCTTTGGTCACTAGTGTGTGTTTGTGTATGGTTGTCGCTATTGCATCTGCGTATATTTATATTCTATCTTAGATCACTAGTGTGTGTTTGTGTATCGTTGTTGCTATTGCATCTCTGTATATTTATATTCTATGTTTGGTCACTAGTGTGTGTTTGTGTATGGTTGTTGCTATTTCATCTGTGTGTATTTATATTCTATCTTAGATCACTAGTGTGTGTTTGTGTATGGTTGTTGCTATTGCATCTGTGTATATTTATATTCTATCTTAGATCACTAGTATGTGTTTGTGTACGGTTGTTGCTATTGCATCTATGTATATTTATATTCTATCTTTGGTCACTAGTGTGTGTTTGTGTATGGTTGTTGCTATTGCGTCTGTGTATATTTATATTCTATCTTAGATCACTAATGTGTGTTTGTGTATGGTTGTTGCTATTGAATCTATGTATATTTATATTCTATCTTTGGTCGCTACTGTGTGTTTGTGTATGGTTGTTGCTATTGCATCTGCGTATATTTATATTCTATCTTAGATCACTAGTGTGTGTTTGTGTATCGTTGTTGCCATTGCATCTGTGTATATTTATATTCTATCTTAGATCACTAGTGTGTGTTTGTGTATGGTTGTTGCTATTGCATCTATGTATATTTATATTCTATCTTTGGTCACTACTGTGTGTTTGTGTATGGTTGTCGCTATTGCATCTGCGTATATTTATATTCTATCTTAGATCACTAGTGTGTGTTTGTGTATCGTTGTTGCTATTGCATCCATGTATATTTATATTCTATGTTTGGTCACTAGTGTGTGTTTGTGTATGGTTGTCGCTATTGCATCTGTGTATATTTATATTCTATCTTAGATCACTAGTGTGTGTTTGTGTATGGTTGTTGATATTGCATATATGTATATTTATATTCTATCTTTGGTTACTAGTGTGTGTTTGTGTACGGTTGTTGCTATTGCATCTATGTATATTTATATTCTATCTTTGGTCACTAGTGTGTGTTTGTGTATGGTTGTCGCTATTGCATCTGCGTATATTTATATTCTATCTTAGATCACTAGTGTGTGTTTGTGTATCGTTGTTGCTATTGCATCTCTGTATATTTATATTCTATGTTTGGTCACTAGTGTGTGTTTGTGTATGGTTGTTGCTATTGCATCTGTGTATATTTATATTCTATCTTAGACCACTAGTGTGTGTTTGTGTACGGTTGTTGCTATTACATCTATGTATATTTATATTCTATCTTTGGTCACTAGTGTGTGTTTGTGTATGGTTGTTGCTATTGCATCTGTGTATATTTATATTCTATCTTAGATCACTAATGTGTGTTTGTGTATGGTTGTTGCTATTGAATCTATGTATATTTATATTCTATCTTTGGTCGCTACTGTGTGTTTGTGTATGGTTGTTGCTATTGCATCTGTGTATATTTATATTCTATCTTAAATCACCAGTGTGTGTTTGTGTATCGTTGTTGCCATTGCATCTGTGTATATTTATATTTATCTTAGATCACTAGTGTGTGTTTGTGTATGGTTGTTGCTATTGCATCTATGTATATTTATATTCTATCTTTGGTCACTACTGTGTGTTTGTGTATGTTTGTTGCTATTGCATCTGTGTATATTTACATTCTATCTTGTGTCACTAGTGTGTGTTTGTGTATGGTCGTTGCTATTGCATCTGTGTATATTTATATTCTATCTTTGATCACTAGTGTGTGTTTGTTTTATGGTTGCTGCTATTGCATGTGTGTATATTTATATTCTATCTTACAACACTAGTGTGTGTTTGTGTATGTTTGTTGCTATTGCATCTGTTAATATTTATATTCTATCTTACAACACTAGTGTGTGTTTGTGTATGGTTGTTGCTATTGCATCTGCGTATATTTATATTCTATCTTAGATCAGTAGTGTGTATTTTTGTATGGTCGTTGCTATTGGATCTGTGTATATTTATATTATATCTTAGATCACTAGTGTGTGTTTGTGTATGGCTGTTGCTATTTCATCTGCGTATATTTATATTATATCTTAGATCACTAGTGTGTGTTTGTGTATGGTTGTTGCTATTGCATCTCTGTATATTTATATTCTATCTTAGATCACTAGTGTGTGTTTGTGTTTGGTTGTTGCCATTGCATCTGTGTATATTTATATTCTATCTTAGATCACTAGTGTGTGTTTGTGTATGGTTGTTGCTATTGCATCTATGTATATTTATATTCTATCTTTGGTCACTACTGTGTGTTTGTGTATGGTTCTTGCTATTGCATCTGTTAATATTTATATTCTATCTTTGGTCACTAGTCTGTGTTTGTTTATGGTTGTTGCTATTGCATCTGTGTATATTTATATTCTATCTTAGATCACTAGTGTGTGTTTGTGTATCGTTGTTGCTATTGCATCTCTGTATATTTATATTCTATGTTTGGTCACTAGTGTGTGTTTGTGTATGGTTGTTGCTATTTCATCTGTGTGTATTTATATTCTATCTTAGATCACTAGTGTGTGTTTGTGTATGGTTGTTGCTATTGCATCTGTGTATATTTATATTCTATCTTAGATCACTAGTATGTGTTTGTGTACGGTTGTTGCTATTGCATCTATGTATATTTATATTCTATCTTTGGTCACTAGTGCGTGTTTGTGTATGGTTGTTGCTATTGCGTCTGTGTATATTTATATTCTATCTTAGATCACTAATGTGTGTTTGTGTATGGTTGTTGCTATTGAATCTATGTATATTTATATTCTATCTTTGGTCGCTACTGTGTGTTTGTGTATGGTTGTTGCTATTGCATCTGTGTATATTTATATTCTATCTTAGATCACTAGTGTGTGTTTGTGTATCGTTGTTGCCATTGCATCTGTGTATATTTATATTCTATCTTAGATCACTAGTGTGTGTTTGTGTATGGTTGTTGCTATTGCATCTATGTATATTTATATTCTATCTTTGGTCACTACTGTGTGTTTGTGTATGGTTGTCGCTATTGCATCTGCGTATATTTATATTCTATCTTAGATCACTAGTGTGTGTTTGTGTATCTTTGTTGCTATTGCATCCATGTATATTTATATTCTATGTTTGGTCACTAGTGTGTGTTTGTGTATGGTTGTCGCTATTGCATCTGTGTATATTTATATTCTATCTTAGATCACTAGTGTGTGTTTGTGTATGGTTGTTGATATTGCATATATGTATATTTATATTCTATCTTTGGTTACTAGTGTGTGTTTGTGTACGGTTGTTGCTATTGCATCTATGTATATTTATATTCTATCTTTGGTCACTAGTGTGTGTTTGTGTATGGTTGTCGCTATTGCATCTGCGTATATTTATATTCTATCTTAGATCACTAGTGTGTGTTTGTGTATCGTTGTTGCTATTGCATCTCTGTATATTTATATTCTATGTTTGGTCACTAGTGTGTGTTTGTGTATGGTTGTTGCTATTGCATCTGTGTATATTTATATTCTATCTTAGACCACTAGTGTGTGTTTGTGTACGGTTGTTGCTATTACATCTATGTATATTTATATTCTATCTTTGGTCACTAGTGTGTGTTTGTGTATGGTTGTTGCTATTGCATCTGTGTATATTTATATTCTATCTTAGATCACTAATGTGTGTTTGTGTATGGTTGTTGCTATTGAATCTATGTATATTTATATTCTATCTTTGGTCGCTACTGTGTGTTTGTGTATGGTTGTTGCTATTGCATCTGTGTATATTTATATTCTATCTTAAATCACCAGTGTGTGTTTGTGTATCGTTGTTGCCATTGCATCTGTGTATATTTATATTTATCTTAGATCACTAGTGTGTGTTTGTGTATGGTTGTTGCTATTGCATCTATGTATATTTATATTCTATCTTTGGTCACTACTGTGTGTTTGTGTATGTTTGTTGCTATTGCATCTGTGTATATTTACATTCTATCTTGTGTCACTAGTGTGTGTTTGTGTATGGTCGTTGCTATTGCATCTGTGTATATTTATATTCTATCTTTGATCACTAGTGTGTGTTTGTTTTATGGTTGCTGCTATTGCATGTGTGTATATTTATATTCTATCTTACAACACTAGTGTGTGTTTGTGTATGTTTGTTGCTATTGCATCTGTTAATATTTATATTCTATCTTACAACACTAGTGTGTGTTTGTGTATGGTTGTTGCTATTGCATCTGCGTATATTTATATTCTATCTTAGATCAGTAGTGTGTATTTTTGTATGGTCGTTGCTATTGGATCTGTGTATATTTATATTATATCTTAGATCACTAGTGTGTGTTTGTGTATGGCTGTTGCTATTTCATCTGCGTATATTTATATTATATCTTAGATCACTAGTGTGTGTTTGTGTATGGTTGTTGCTATTGCATCTCTGTATATTTATATTCTATCTTAGATCACTAGTGTGTGTTTGTGTTTGGTTGTTGCCATTGCATCTGTGTATATTTATATTCTATCTTAGATCACTAGTGTGTGTTTGTGTATGGTTGTTGCTATTGCATCTATGTATATTTATATTCTATCTTTGGTCACTACTGTGTGTTTGTGTATGGTTCTTGCTATTGCATCTGTTAATATTTATATTCTATCTTTGGTCACTAGTCTGTGTTTGTTTATGGTTGTTGCTATTGCATCTGTGTATATTTATATTCTATCTTAGATCAATAGTGTGTGTTTGTGTATGGTTGTTGCTATTGCATCTGTTAATATTTATATTCTATCTTTGGTCACTAGTGTGTGTATGTGTATGGTTGTTGCTCTTGCATCTGTGTATATTTATATTCTATCTTAGATCACTAGTGTGTGTTTGTGTATCGTTGTTGCCATTGCATCTGTGTATATTTATATTCTATCTTAGATCACTAGTGTGTGTTTGTGTATGGTTGTTGCTATTGCATCTGTGTATATTTATATTCTATCTTAGATCACTAGTGTGTGTTTGTGTATGGTTGTTGCTATTTCATCTGTGTATATTTATATTCTATCTTAGATCACTAGTGTGTGTTTGTGTATGGTTGTTACTATTGCATCTGTGTATATTTATATTCTATCTTTAGTCACTAGTGTGTGTTTGTGTAAGGTTGTCGCTATTGCATCTGTGTATATTTATATTCTATCTTAGGTCACTAGTGTGTGTTTGTGTATCGTTGTTGCTATTGCATCTCTGTATATTTATATTCTATGTTTGGTCACTAGTGTGTGTTTGTGTATGGTTGTCGCTATTGCATCTGTGTATATTTATATTCTATCTTAGGTCACTAGTGTGTGTTTGTGTATGGTTGTTGCTATTGCATCTGTGTATATTTATATTCTATCTTAGATCACTAGTGTGTGTTTGTGTATGGTTGTTGCTATTGCATCTGTGTATATTTATATTCTATCTTAGATCACTAGTGTGTGTTTGTGTATGGTTCTTGCTATTGCATCTGTTAATAATTATATTCTATCTTTGGTCACTAGTCTGTGTTTGTGTATGGTTGTCGCTATTGCATCTGCGTATATTTATATTCTATCTTAGATCAGTAGTGTGTGTTTTTGTATGGTCGTTGCTATTGGATCTGTGTATATTTATATTATATCTTAGATCACTAGTGTGTGTTTGTGTATGGCTGTTGCTATTGCATCTGCGTATATTTATATTATATCTTAGATCACTAGTGTGTGTTTGTGTATGGTTGTTGTTATTGCATCTCTGTATATTTACATTCTATCTTAGATCACTAGTGTGTGTTTGTGTATGGTTGTTGCTATTGCATCTATGTATATTTATATTCTATCTTTGGTCACTAGTCTGTGTTTGTGTATGGTTGTTGCTATTGCATCTGTGTATATTTATATTCTATCTTAGATCAATAGTGTGTGTTTGTGTATGGTTGTTGCTATTGCATCTGTTAATACTTATATTCTATCTTTAGTCACTAGTGTGTGTTTGTGTATGGTGGTTGCTATTGCATCTGTGTATATTTATATTCTATCTTAGATCACTAGTGTGTGTTTGTGTATCGTTGTTGCCATTGCATCTGTGTATATTTATATTCTATCTAAGATCACTAGTGTGTGTTTGTGTATGGTTGTTACTATTGCATCTGTGTATATTTATATTCTATCTTAGATCACTAGTGTGTGTTTGTGTATGGTTGTTGCTATTGCATCTATGTATATTTATATTCTATCTTTGGTTACTAGTGTGTGTTTGTGTATGGTTGTTGCTATTGCATATGTGTATATTTATATTCTATCTTAGATCTCTAGTGTGTGTTTGTGTATGGTTGTTGCTATTGCATCTGTGTATATTTATATTCTATCTTAGATCACTAGTGTGTGTTTGTGTATGGTTGTTACTCTTGCATCTGTGTATATTTATATTCTATCTTATATCACTCTGTGTGTTTGTGTATCGTCGTTGCTATTGCATCTGTGTATATTTATATTCAATCTTTGGTCACTAATGTGTGTTTGTGTATGTTTGTTGTTATTGCATGTGTGTATATTTATATTCTATCTTAGGTCACTAGTGTGTGTTTGTGTATGGTTGTTGCTATTGCATCTGTTAATATTTATATTCTATCTTAGATCACTAGTGTGTGTTTGTGTATGGTTGTTGCTATTGCATCTCTGTATATTTATATTCTATCTTAGATCACTAGTGTTTGTTTGTGTATGGTTGTTGCTATTGAATCTGTGTATATTTATATTCTATCCTAGATCACTAGTGTGTGTTTGTGTATGGTTGTTGCTATTGCATCTGTGTATATTTATATTCTATCTTAGATCACTAGTGTGTGTTTGTGTATCGTTGTTGCCATTGCATCTGTGTATATTTATATTCTATCTTAGATCACTAGTGTGTGTTTGTGTATGGTTGTTGCTATTGCATCTATGTATATTTATATTCTATCTTTGGTCACTACTGTGTGTTTGTGTATTGTTGTCGCTATTGCATCTGCGTATATTTATATTCTATCTTAGATCACTAGTGTGTGTTTGTGTATGGTTGTTGCTATTGCATATATGTATATTTATATTCTATCTTTGGTTACTAGTGTGTGTTTGTGTACGGTTGTTGCTATTGCATCTATGTATATTTATATTCTATCTTTGGTCACTACTGTGTGTTTGTGTATGGTTGTTGCTATTGCATCTGTGTATATTTATATTCTATCTTAGATCACTAGTGTGTGTTTGTGTATCGTTGTTGCCATTGCATCTGTGTATATTTATATTCTATCTTAGATAACTACTGTGTGTTTGTGTATGGTTGTTGCTATTGCATCTGTGTATATTTACATTCTATCTTGTGTCACTAGTGTGTGTTTGTGTATGTTTGTTGCTATTGCATCTGTTAATATTTATATTCTATCTTACAACACTAGTGTGTGTTTGTGTATGTTTGTTACTATTGTATCTGCGTATATTTATATTCTATCTTAGATCAGTAGTGTGTGTTTTTGTATGGTCGTTGCTATTGGATCTGTGTATATTTATATTATATCTTAGATCACTAGTGTGTGTTTGTGTATGGCTGTTGCTATTGCATCTGCGTATATTTATATTATATCTTAGATCACTAGTGTGTGTTTGTGTATGGTTGTTGCTATTGCATCTCTGTATATTTATATTCTATCTTTGGTCACTAGTCTGTGTTTGTGTATGGTTGTTGCTATTGCATCTGTGTATATTTATATTCTATCTTAGATCAATAGTGTGTGTTTGTGTATGGTTGTTGCTATTGCATCTGTTAATATTTATATTCTATCTTTAGTCACTAGTGTGTGTTTGTGTATGGTTGTTGCTATTGCATCTGTGTATATTTTTATTCTATCTTAGATCACTAGTGTGTGTTTGTGTATCGTTGTTGCCATTGCATCTGTGTATATTTATATTCTATCTTAGATCACTAGTGTGTGTTTGTGTACGGTTGTTGCTATTGCATCTATGTATATTTATATTCTATCTTTGGTCACTAGTGTGTGTTTGTGTATGGTTGTTGCTATTGCATCTGTGTATATTTATATTCTATCTTAGATCACTAATGTGTGTTTGTGTATGGTTGTTGCTATTGAATCTATGTATATTTATATTCTATCTTTGGTCACTACTGTGTGTTTGTGTATGGTTGTTGCTATTGCATCTGTGTATATTTATATTCTATCTTAGATCACTAGTGTGTGTTTGTGTATCGTTGTTGCCATTGCATCTGTGTATATTTATATTCTATCTTAGATCACTAGTGTGTGTTTGAGTATGGTTGTTGCTATTGCATCTATGTATATTTATATTCTATCTTTGGTCACTACTGTGTGATTGTGTATGGTTGTTGCTATTGCATCTCTGTATATTTACATTCTATCTTGTGTCACTAGTGTGTGTTTGTGTATGGTTGTTGCTATTGCATCTGTGTATATTTATATTCTATCTTTGATCACTATTGTGTGTTTGTGTATGGTTGTTGCTATTGCATGTGTGTATATTTATATTCTATCTTACAACACTAGTGTGTGTTTGTGTATGGTTGTTGCTATTGCAACTGCGTATATTTATATTCTATCTTAGATCACTAGTGTGTGTTTGTGTATGGTTGTTGCTATTTCATCTGTGTATATTTATATTCTATCTTAGATCACTAGTGTGTGTTTGTGTATGGTTGTTACTATTGCATCTGTGTATATTTATATTCTATCTTTAGTCACTAGTGTGTGTTTGTGTATGTTTGTCGCTATTGCATCTGTGTATATTTATATTCTATCTTAGGTCACTAGTGTGTGTGTGTGTATGGTTGTCGCTATTGCATCTGCGTATATGTATATTCTATCTTAGATCACTAGTGTGTGTTTGTGTATGGTTGTTGCTATTGCATCTGTGTATATTTATATTCTAGCTTAGATCACTAGTGTGTGTTTGTGTATGGTTCTTGCTATTGCATCTGTTAATATTTATATTCTATCTTTGGTCACTACTCTGTGTTTGTGTATGGTTGTCGCTATTGCATCTGCGTATATTTATATTCTATCTTAGATCAGTAGTGTGTGTTTTTGTATGGTCGTTGCTATTGGATCTGTGTATATTTATATTATATCTTAGATCACTAGTGTGTGTTTGTGTATGGCTGTTGCTATTGCATCTGCGTATATTTATATTATATCTTAGATCACTAGTGTGTGTTTGTGTATGGTTGTTGCTATTGCATCTCTGTATATTTACATTCTATCTTAGATCACTAGTGTGTGTTTGTGTATGGTTGTTGCTATTGCATCTATGTATATTTATATTCTATCTTTGGTCACTACTGTGTGTTTGTGTATGGTTCTTGCTATTGCATCTGTTAATATTTATATTCTATCTTTGGTCACTAGTCTGTGTTTGTGTATGGTTGTTGCTATTGCATCTGTGTATATTTATATTCTATCTTAGATCAATAGTGTGTGTTTGTGTATGGTTGTTCCTATTGCATCTGTTAATACTTATATTCTATCTTTAGTCACTAGTGTGTGTTTGTGTATGGTTGTTGCTATTGCATCTGTGTATATTTATATTCTATCTTAGATCACTGGTGTGTGTTTGTGTATCGTTGTTGCCATTGCATCTGTGTATATTTATATTCTATCTAAGATCACTAGTGTGTGTTTGTGTATGTTTGTTGCTATTGCATCTGTGTATATTTATATTCTATCTTAGATCACTAGTGTGTGTTTGTGTATGGTTGTTGCTATTGCATCTATGTATATTTATATTCTATCTTTGGTTACTAGTGTGTGTTTGTGTATGGTTGTTGCTATTGCATATGTGTATATTTATATTCTATCTTAGATCTCTAGTGTGTGTTTGTGTATGGTTGTTGCTATTGCGTCTGTGTATATTTATATTCTATCTTAGATCACTAGTGTGTGTTTGTGTATGGTTGTTACTCTTGCATCTGTGTATATTTATATTCTATCTTACATCACTCTGTGTGTTTGTGTATCGTCGTTGCTATTGCATCTGTGTATATTTATATTCAATCTTTGGTCACTAATGTGTGTTTGTGTATGTTTATTGTTATTGCATGTGTGTATATTTATATTCTATCTTAGGTCACTAGTGTGTGTTTGTGTATGGTTGTTGCTATTGCATCTGTTAATATTTATATTCTATCTTAGATCACTAGTGTGTGTTTGTGTATGGTTGTTGCTATTGCATCTCTGTATATTTATATTCTATCTTAGATCACTAGTGTTTGTTTGTGTATAGTTGTTGCTATTGAATCTGTGTATATTTATATTCTATGCTAGATCACTAGTGTGTGTTTGTGTATGGTTGTTGCTATTGCATCTGTGTATATTTATATTCTATCTTAGATCACTAGTGTGTGTTTGTGTATGGTTGTTGCTATTGCATCTATGTATATTTATATTCTATCTTTGGTCACTACTGTGTGTTTGTGTATGGTTGTCGCTATTGCATCTGCGTATATTTATATTCTATCTTAGATCACTAGTGTGTGTTTGTGTATGGTTGTTGCTATTGCATATATGTATATTTATATTCTATCTTTGGTTACTAGTGTGTGTTTGTGTACGGTTGTTGCTATTGCATCTATGTATATTTATATTCTATCTTTGGTCACTACTGTTTGTTTGTGTATGGTTGTTGCTATTGCATCTGTGTATATTTATATTCTATGTTAGATCACTAGTGTGTGTTTGTGTATCGTTGTTGCCATTGCATCTGTGTATATTTATATTCTATCTTAGATAACTAGTGTGTGTTTGTGTATGGTTGTTGCTATTGCATCTAAGTATATTTATATTCTATCTTTGGTCACTACTGTGTGTTTGTGTATGGTTGTTGCTATTGCATCTGTGTATATTTACATTCTATCTTGTGTCACTAGTGTGTGTTTGTGTATGTTTGTTGCTATTGCATCTGTTAATATTTATATTCTATCTTACAACACTAGTGTGTGTTTGTGTATGTTTGTTACTATTGTATCTGCGTATATTTATATTCTATCTTAGATCAGTAGTGTGTGTTTTTGTATGGTCGTTGCTATTGGATCTGTGTATATTTATATTATATCTTAGATCACTAGTGTGTGTTTGTGTATGGCTGTTGCTATTGCATCTGCGTATATTTATATTATATCTTAGATCACTAGTGTGTGTTTGTGTATGGTTGTTGCTATTGCATCTCTGTATATTTATATTCTATCTTTGGTCACTAGTCTGTGTTTGTGTATGGTTGTTGCTATTGCATCTGTGTATATTTATATTCTATCTTAGATCAATAGTGTGTGTTTGTGTATGGTTGTTGCTATTGCATCTGTTAATATTTATATTCTATATTTAGTCACTAGTGTGTGTTTGTGTATGGTTGTTGCTATTGCATCTGTGTATATTTATATTCTATCTTAGATCACTAGTGTGTGTTTGTGTATCGTTGTTGCCATTGCATCTGTGTATATTTATATTCTATCTTAGATCACTAGTGTGTGTTTGTGTACGGTTGTTGCTATTGCATCTATGTATATTTATATTCTATCTTTGGTCACTAGTGTGTGTTTGTGTATGGTTGTTGCTATTGCATCTGTGTATATTTATATTCTATCTTAGATCACTAATGTGTGTTTATGTATGGTTGTTGCTATTGAATCTATGTATATTTATATTCTATCTTTGGTCACTACTGTGTGTTTGTGTATGGTTGTTGCTATTGCATCTGTGTATATTTATATTCTATCTTAGATCACTAGTGTGTGTTTGTGTATCGTTGTTGCCATTGCATCTGTGTATATTTATATTCTATCTTAGATCACTAGTGTGTGTTTGAGTATGGTTGTTGCTATTGCATCTATGTATATTTATATTCTATCTTTGGTCACTACTGTGTGATTGTGTATGGTTGTTGCTATTGCATCTGTGTATATTTACATTCTATCTTGTGTCACTAGTGTGTGTTTGTGTATGGTTGTTGCTATTGCATCTGTGTATATTTATATTCTATCTTTGATCACTATTGTGTGTTTGTGTATGGTTGTTGCTATTGCATGTGTGTATATTTATATTCTATCTTACAACACTAGTGTGTGTTTGTGTATGGTTGTTGCTATTGCAACTGCGTATATTTATATTCTATCTTAGATCAGTAGTGTGTGTTTTTGTATGGTCGATGGTCTTCCTTACGAATTATATCTAGCTATGCCGGACTTGTTCCCCGATCTCCTCGAGGTGGTCTACTGCAACTGGCAACAGAACGGGAGAATTCCCTGTACTGTGACCAAGGGCGTAGTCACGCTAGTGAGGAAGGACGAGAACAAGGGGGACGAAATAAGTAACTTCAGGCCCATAACACTGCTAAATACAGAGTTACAGATTTTGGCCAAGGTGCTAGCAAAGAGGTTGGCGCTTGTCGTGGGCAACCTGGTGGGAGATGCGCAGACATGCGCTATCCCGTCCAGGTCCATCCATGACAACCTCCACCTCTTGCGATACATCATAGAGAGGGTTGGGAACGAACCCGGCTTTGGTGGGGCTCTGATCAACTTGGATCAATCTAAGGCGTTCGATAGGGTCGACCATGGTTACCTGGATGCGGTGCTAGCGGCGGCAGGCTTCGGACCCGTTTTCAGGGGCTGGATCACTGCTATGCACAGCAGCCGCATCTGCTCTAGGGTCAAGGTGAACGGCTACCTCTCGGAGCCGTTCAAAATCGCGCGGTCCATCCGACAAGGGTGCCCTCTCTCCTCCCTTCTGTATGTGTTGACTCTAGAGCCACTACTGCGGAAGTTGGAGTTGTTGCAGGGCATCCCTTTGGAACCGGGATTGCGGAAAGCGGTGTCGGCCTACGCCGATGACGTGACAGTAATGGTGTCGACGGCCTCCGAAATCGAGGCGGTCGGCACCTTACTGGAGGAGTACGAAAAGTTCACAGGGGCTAAGCTGAACCGGGACAAGTCGATCGGTTTGCAACTCGGCACGTGGAGGGGCAGACCGATGCCCTCCGATGGCGTCGTCGGACGCTGGACGGAGGGCCCGGTGAAGTTGCTCGGGGTCTGGTTCGGACCGGACCTCCAGGTGGAGAAAAACTGGGCGGAGGTTACGAACAGGGTGTTTGCACTGACCCAGAAGTGGGCCAGTTGCAAACTATCCCTGAAAGGTCGGGCGGAGGTGGCGAACACCTACATAGCGTCCGTCATCTACTACCGCCTGACCGTAGTGCCCTGCCCAAGGGAAACCCTCACCAAGATGGAGCGCGCGCTCTTCCAATTCCTTTGGAAGAGGCGGGCTCCTATGGTGAGGAGATCCATCTGCTGTCAACACCCTTCGAAAGGAGGGCTGGGGATGCCGTGGCTAATGATGCGTAAACACGCATTAAGGCTACGGCACCTCTACGTATTCCTCACCGGACAACCGGTGTGGGCCTCGTTTGTAAGACGAACCTTTCCCAGACTCGTCTCACTCACCGAGCTGCAATCCTGGGTCAAGCAAAGACCGAGAAAACTGGGCGCCTGGCACACTGAGTGTGCCCAGGCGCTCACCGCCCTCTGGCAGGCGGATCCGGTTATCAGTGGAGACTCCACCGCAACATTCTATAGAGGGCTGGTACGCAGCAGGTGCGACGACGCCCTCGGAGAAGCCCTAGACATGGAGGAGGACGAACTGGCCAGCCTGTTCGGTAGGACATTCAGCCCGGGACCTATGGACAACTTCCAGAAGTCCCTGGCCTGGCAGTGCTACCGAGGGGCTTTACCCGTTCGAGAAAGGCTCTACAGACACGGGCGCCCGGGTAGGGACCCCGCCAAAAAGATCTGTCCCAGATGCGTGTGCGACGAGGAAACCGTTGCACACGCATTGGTACACTGCGCGGGCGTAGCCGATCTGTGGGGCTATGTCGAACAACTGCTGTCAAGGGTGGGACCGATCCGGTTGACCACCGAGTCTATTGTAATGATCAAGCCGCCTCCCCCCTTCAAAGATGAAGCAGAGGCGGTGTTTCTGTGCGTAATAGCCATGGCGAAAGAGGTTGTATGGTGGACGCGTCTGAAAGGACTGAGGTCAGGCACCTTTCTCTCTGGCCAACAACTGGTCCGTTTCTTCCGATATCATTTCGGAAGAAGGATCAGGATGGAGAGAGAGGTGCTGCACCCCAGCCGTTTCTATGAAAGATGGGTGAAAGTGGCGAGAATGGCCCGTGTGAATGGGCCTTCACTCTACATCAGACTATAGGTGAGGAAGATGAAAGACCAAGGGAGCACCCCTTCTCTGTGCTCCTGAGGAGAAGGGTTGCACACTTTTTTCGGGGGTGTGTGCGACCCCCCAAGGCGCCTCCTCTCTATTGAGGATTTTGTTAAAAATTTTATTTTTTGTTATATCTTATTTTATTTTTATATTTTGTTATTGCCTCCTCCTTATTGAGGACGCCTTTTTGTGTAAACTCCCCCCATTGTACTTGTCCCACTTTTGATGCCCTAGTGGCAAATAAAAGAAACTTATCTTAGATCACTAGTGTGTGTTTGTGTATGGCTGTTGCTATTGCATCTGCGTATATTTATATTATATCTTAGATCACTAGTGTGTGTTTGTGTATGGTTGTTGCTCTTGCATCTCTGTATATTTATATTCTATCTTAGATCACTAGTGTGTGTTTGTGTATTGTTGTTGCTATTGCATCTGTGTATATTTATATTCTATCTTTGATCACTAGTGTGTGTTTGTGTATGGTTGTTGCTATTGCATGTGTGTATATTTATATTCTATCTTACAACACTAGTGTGTGTTTGTGTATGTTTGTTGCTATTGCATCTGTGTATATTTATATTCTATCTTAGATCACTAGTGTGTGTTTGTGTATGGTTGTTGCTATTTCATCTGTGTATATTTATATTCTATCTTAGATCACTAGTGTGTGTTTGTGTATGGTTGTTACTATTGCATCTGTGTATATTTATATTCTATCTTTAGTCACTAGTGTGTGTTTGTGTATGGTTGTCGCTATTGCATCTGTGTATATTTATATTCTATCTTAGGTCACTAGTGTGTGTGTGTGTATGGTTGTCGCTATTGCATCTGCGTATATGTATATTCTATCTTAGATCACTAGTGTGTGTTTGTGTATGGTTGTTGCTATTGCATCTGTGTATATTTATATTCTATCTTAGATCACTAGTGTGTGTTTGTGTATGGTTGTCGCTATTGCATCTGCGTATATTTATATTCTATCTTAGATCAGTAGTGTGTGGTTTTGTATGGTCGTTGCTATTGGATCTGTGTATATTTATATTATATCTTAGATCACTTGTGTGTGTTTGTGTATGGCTGTTGCTATTGCATCTGCGTATATTTATATTATATGTTAGATCACTAGTGTGTGTTTGTGTATGGTTGTTGCTATTGCATCTGCGTATATTTATATTATATCTTAGATCACTAGTGTGTGTTTGTGTATGGTTGTTGCTATTGCATCTCTGTATATTTATATTCTATCTTAGATCACTAGTGTGTGTTTGTGTATGGTTGTTGCTATTGCATCTATGTATATTTATATTCTATCTTTGGTCACTACTGTGTGTTTGTGTATGTTTCCTGCTATTGCATCTGTTAATATTTATATTCTATCTTTGGTCACTAGTCTGTGTTTGTGTATGGTTGTTGCTATTGCATCTGTGTATATTTATATTCTATCTTAGATCAATAGTGTGTGTTTGTGTATGGTTGTTGATATTGCATCTGTTAATATTTATATTCTATCTTTAGTCACTAGTGTGTGTTTGTGTATGGTTGTTGCTATTGCATCTGTGTATATTTATATTCTATCTTAGATCACTAGTGTGTGTTTGTGTATGGTTGTTGCTATTGCATGTGTGTATATTTATATTCTATCTTACAACACTAGTGTGTGTTTGTGTATGTTTGTTGCTATTGCACTGTTAATATTTATATTCTATCTTACAACACTAGTGTGTGTTTGTGTATGGTTGTTGCTATTGCAACTGCATATATTTATATTCTATCTTAGATCAGTAGTGTGTGTTTTTGTATGGTCGTTGCTATTGGATCTGTGTATATTTATATTATATCTTAGATCACTAGTGTGTGTTTGTGTATGGCTGTTGCTATTGCATCTGCGTATATTTATATTATATCTTAGATCACTAGTGTGTGTTTGTGTATGGTTGTTGCTATTGCATCTCTGTATATTTATATTCTATCTTAGATCACTAGTGTGTGTTTGTGTATGGTTGTTGCTATTGCATCTGTGTATATTTTTATTCTATCTTTGATCACTAGTGTGTGTTTGTGTATGGTTGTTGCTATTGCATGTGTGTATATTTATATTCTATCTTACAACACTAGTGTGTGTTTGTGTATGTTTGTTGCTATTGCATCTGTGTATATTTATATTCTATCTTAGATCACTAGTGTGTGTTTGTGTATGGTTGTTGCTATTTCATCTGTGTATATTTATATTCTATCTTAGATCACTAGTGTGTGTTTGTGTATGGTTGTTACTATTGCATCTGTGTATATTTATATTCTATCATTAGTCACTAATGTGTGTTTGTGTATGGTTGTCGCTATTGCATCTGTGTATATTTATATTCTATCTTAGGTCACTAGTGTGTGTGTGTGTATGGTTGTCGCTATTGCATCTGCGTATATTTATATTCTATCTTAGATCACTAGTGTGTGTTTGTGTATCGTTGTTGCTATTGCATCTCTGTATATTTATATTCTATCTTTGATCACTAGTGTGTGTTTGTGTATGGTTGTTGCTATTGCATGTGTGTATATTTATATTCTATCTTACAACACTAGTGTGTGTTTGTGTATGTTTGTTGCTATTGCATCTGTGTATATTTATATTCTATCTTAGATCACTAGTGTGTGTTTGTGTATGGTTGTTGCTATTTCATCTGTGTATATTTATATTCTATCTTAGATCACTAGTGTGTGTTTGTGTATGGTTGTTACTATTGCATCTGTGTATATTTATATTCTATCTTTAGTCACTAGTGTGTGTTTGTGTATGGTTGTCGCTATTGCATCTGTGTATATTTATATTCTATCTTAGATCACTAGTGTGTGTTTGTGTATGGTTGTTGCTATGGCATCTGTGTATATTTATATTCTATCTTAGATCACTAGTGTGTGTTTGTGTATGGCTGTTGCTATTGCATCTGTGTATATTTATATTCTATCTTACATCACTCTGTGTGTGTTTGTGTATGGCTGTTGCTATTGCATCTGTGTATATTTATATTTTATCTTAGATCACTAGTGTGTGTTTGTGTATGGTTGTTGCTATTGGATCTGTGTATATTTATACTCCATCTTTGGTCACTAGTGTGTGTTTTTGTATGGTTGTTGCTATTGCATCTGTGTATATTTATACTCTATCTTTGGTCACTAGTGTGTGTTTGTGTATGGTTGTTGCTATTGGATCTGTGTATATTTATACTCTATCTTTGGTCACTAGTGTGTGTTTGTGTATGGTTCTTGCTATTGCATCTGTGTATATTTATATTCTATCTTAGATCACTAGTGTGTGTTTGTGTATGGTTCTTGCTATTGCATCTGTGTATATTTATATTCTATCTTAGATAACTAGTGTGTGTTTGTGTATGCTTGTTGCTATTGGATCTGTGTATATTTATATTCTATCTTAGATTACTAGTGTGTGTTTGTGTATGGTTCTTGCTATTGCATCTGTGTATATTTATATTCTATCTTAGATAACTAGTGTGTGTTTGTGTATGCTTGTTGCTATTGGATCTGTGTATATTTATATTCTATCTTAGATCACTAGTGTGTGTTTGTGTATGGTTGTTGCTATGGAATCTGTGTATATTCATATTCTATCTTAGATAACTAGTGTGTGTTTGTTTATGGTTGTTGCTATTGGATCTGTGTATATTTATACTCTATCTTCGGGCACTAGTTTGTGTTTGTGTATGGTTGTTGCTATTCCATCTGTGTATATTTATATTCTATTTTAGATCACTAGTGTGTGTTTGTGTATGGTCGTTGCTATTGCATCTGTGTATATTTATAATCTATCTTACATCACTCTGTGTGTTTGTGTATAGTTGTTGCTATTGGATCTGTGTATATTCATATTCTATCTTAGATCACTCGTGTGTGTTTGTGTATGGTTGTTGCTATTGCATCTGTGTATATTTACATTCTATCTTTGGTCACTAGTGTGTGTTTGTGTATGGTTGTTGCTATTCCATCTGTGTATATTTATATTCTATCTTAGATCACTAGTGTGTGTTTGTGTATGGTTGTTGCTATTGCATCTGTGTATATTTATATTCTATCTTTGGTCACTAGTGTGTGTTTGTGTATGGTTGTTGCTATTCCATCTGTGTATATTTATATTCTATCTTAGATCACTAGTGTGTGTTCGTGTATGGTTGTTGCTATTGCATCTGTGTATATTTATATTCTATCTTAGATCACTAGTGTGTGTTTGTGTATGGTTGTTGCTATTGCATCTGTGTATATTTATATTCTATCTTACATCACTCTGTGTGTTTGTGTATGGTTGTTGCTATTGCATCTGTGTATATTTAAACTCTATCTTAGATCACTAGTGTGTGTTTGTGTATGGTTGTTGCTATTGCATCTGTGTATATTTATATTCTATCTTAGATCACTAGTGTGTGTTTGTCTATGGTTGTTTCTATTGCATCTGTGTATATTTAAACTCTATCTTTGGTCAGTAGTGTGTGATTGTGTATGGTACTTGCTATTGCATCTGTGTATATTTATATTCTATCTTTGGTCACTAGTGTGTGTTTGTGTATGGTTGTTGCTATTAGATCTGTGTATATTTATACTCTATCTTTGGTCACTATTGTGTGTTTGTGTATGGTTGTTGCTATGGCATCTGTGTATATTTATATTCTTTGTTAGATCACTAGTGTGTGTTTGTGTATGGCTGTTGCTATTGCATCTGTGTATATTTATATTCTAACTTACATCACTCTGTGTGTGTTTGTGTATGGCTGTTGCTATTGCATCTGTGTATATTTATATTCTATCTTAGATCACTAGTGTGTGTTTGTGTATGGTTGTTGCTATTGCATCTGTGTATATTTATACTCTATCTTTGGTCACTAGTGTGTGTTTGTGTATGGTTGTTGCTATTGTATCTGCGTATATTTATATTTTATCTTAGATCACTAGTGTGTGTTTGTGTATGGTTGTTGCTATTCAATCTGTGTATATTTATATTCTATCTTAGATCACTAGTGTGTGTTTGTGTATGGTTGTTGCTATGGCATCTGTGTATACTTATATTCTATGTTAGATCACTAGTGTGTGTTTGTGTATGGCTGTTGCTATTGCATCTGTGTATATTTATATTCTATCTTATATAACTCTGTGTGTTTGTGTATGATTGTTGCTATTGCATCTGTGTATATTTATATTCTATCTTTGGTCACTAGTGTGTGTTTGTGTATGTTTGTTTCTATTGCATCTGTGTATATATATACACTATCTTTGGTCACTAGTGTGTGTTTCTGTATGGTTCTTGTAATTGCATCTGTGTATATTTATATTCTATCTTTGGTCACTAGTGTGTGTTTGTGTATGGTTCTTGCTATTGCACCTGTGTATATTTATATTCTATCTTAGATCACTAGTGTGTGTTTGTGTATGCTTGTTGTTATTGGATTTGTGTATATTTATATTCCATCTTAGATCACTAGTGTGTGTTTGTGTATGGTTGTTGCTATTGCATCTGTTAATATTTATATTCTATCTTAGATCACTAGTGTGTGTATGTGTATGGTTGTTGCTATTGCATTTGTGTATATTTATATTCTATCTTACATCACTCTGTGTGCTTGTGTATGGTTTTTGCTATTGCATCTGTGTATATTTATATTCTATCTTAGATCACTAGTGTGTGTTTGTGTATGGTTGTTGCTATTGCATCTGTGTATATTTATATTCTATCTTAGATCACTAGTGTGTGTTTGTGTATGGTTGTTGCTATGGCATCTGTGTATATTTATATTCTATCTTAGATCATTGGTGTGTGTTTGTGTATGGTTGTTGCTATTGCATCTGTGTATATTTATATTCTATCTTACATCACTAGTGTGTGTTTGTGTATGGTTGTTGCTATGGCATCTGTGTATATTTATATTCTATCTTACATCACTCTGTGTGTTTGTGTATGGTTGTTGCTATTGCATCTGTGTATATTTATATTCTATCTTTGGTCACTAGTGTGTGTTTGTGTATGGATGTTGCTATTGCATCTGTGTATATTTATATTCTATCTTAGATCACTAGTGTGTGTTTGTGTATGGTTGTTGCTATTGCATCTGTGTATATTAATATTCTATCTTTGGTCACTAGTGTGCGTTTGAGTATGGTTGTTGCTAATGTATCTGTGTATATTTATACTCTATCTTTGGTCACTAGTGTCTGTTTGTGTATGGTTCTTGCTATTGCATCTGTGTATATTTATATTCTATCTTAGATCACTAGTGTGTGTTTGAGTATAGTTGTTGCTATTGCATCTGTGTATATTTATATTCTATCTTTGGTCTCTAGTGTGTGTTTGTGTATGGTTGTTGCTATTGCATCTATGTATATTTATATTCTATCTTTGGTCACTAGTGTGTGTTTGTGTATGGTTGTTGCTATTGGATCTGTGTATATATATATTCTATCTTAGATCACTAGTGTGTGTTTGTGTATGGTTGTTGCTATTGCATCTATGTATATTTATATTCTATCTTTGGTCACTAGTGTGTGTTTGTGTATGGTTGTTGCTATTGGATCTGTGTATATTTATATTCTATCTTAGATCACTAGTGTGTGTTTGTGTATGGTTCTTGCTATTGCATCTGTGTATATTTATATTCTTTCTTAGATCACTAGTGTGTGTTTGTGTATGCTTGTTGCTATTGGATCTGTGTATATTTATATTCTATCTTAGATCACTAGTGTGTGTTTGTGTATGGTTGTTGCTATTGCATCTGTGTATATTTATATTCTATCTTAGATCACTAGTGTGTGTTTGTGTATGTTCGGTGTTATTGCATCTGTTAATATTTATATTCTATCTTAGATCACTCGTGTGTGTTTGTGTATGGTTGTTGCTATTGCATCTGTGTATATTTACATTCTATCTTTGGTCACTAGTGTGTGTTTGTGTATGGTTGTTGCTATTCCATCTGTGTATATTTATATTCTATCTTAGATCACTAGTGTGTGTTTGTGTATGGTTGTCGCTATTGCATCTGTGTATATTTATATTCTATCTTACATCACTCTGTGTGTTTGTGTATAGTTGTTGCTATTGGATCTGTGTATATTCATATTCTATCTTAGATCACTCGTGTGTGTTTGTGTATGGTTGTTGCTATTGCATCTGTGTATATTTACATTCTATCTTTGGTCACTAGTGTGTGTTTGTGTATGGTTGTTGCTATTGCATCTGTGTATATTTATATTCTATCTTTGGTCACTAGTGTGTGTTTGTGTATGGTTGTTGCTATTTCATCTGTGTATATTTATATTCTATCTTAGATCACTAGTGTGTGTTCGTGTATGTTTGTTGCTATGGCATCTGTGTATATTTATATTCTATGTTAGATCACTAGTGTGTGTTTGTGTATGTCTGTTGCTATTGCATCTGTGTATATTTATATTCTATCTTACATCACTCTGTGTGTGTTTGTGTATGGCTGTTGCTATTGCATCTGTGTATATTTATATTCTATCTTAGATCACTAGTGTGTGTTTGTGTATGGTTGTTGCTATTGGATCTGTGTATATTTATACTCTATCTTTGGTCACTAGTGTGTGTTTGTGTATGGTTGTTGCTATTGCATCTGTGTATATTTATATTCTATCTTAGATCACTAGTGTGTGTTTGTGTATGGTTGTTGCTATTGCATCTGTGTATATTTATATTCTATCTTAGATCACTAGTGTGTGTTTGTGTATGGTTGTTGCTTTTGCATCTGTGTATATTTATATTTTATCTTACATCATTCTGTGTGTTTGTGTATGATTGTTGCTATTGCATCTGTGTATATTTATATTCTATCTTTGGTCACTAGTGTGTGTTTGTGTATGGTTGTTGCTATTGCATCTGTGTATATTTATAATCTATCTTAGATCACTAGTGTGTGTTTGTGTATGGTTGTTGCTATTGCATCTGTGTATATTTATATTATATCTTAGATCACTAGTGTGTTTTTGTGTATGGTTGTTGCCATTGCATCTGTGTATATTTATATTCCATCTTAGATCACTAGTGTGTGTTTGTGTATGGTTTTTGCTATTGCATCTGTGTATATTTATATTCTATCTTTGGTCACTAGTGTGTGTTTGTGTATGGTTGTTGCTATTGCATCTGTGTATATTTATATTCTATCTTAGATCACTAGTGTGTGTTTGTGTATGGTTGTTGCTATTGCATCTGTGTATATTTATATTCTATCTTAGATAACTAGTGTGTGTTTGTGTATGGATGTTGCTATTGCTTCAGTGTATATTCATATTATATCATAGATCACTAGTGTGTGTTTGTGTATGGTTGTTGCCATTGCATCTGTGTATATTTATATTCTATCTTAGATCACTAGTGTGTGTTTGTGTATGGTTGTTGCTATTGCATCTGTGTATATTTATATTCTATCTTTGGTCACTAGTGTGTGTTTGTGTATGGTTGTTGCTATTGCATCTGTGTATATTTATATTCTATCTTACATCACTCTGTGTGTTTGTGTATGGTTGTTACTATTGCATCTGTGTATATTTATATTCTATCTTACATCACTCTGTGTGTTTGTGTATGGTTGTTGCTATTGCATCTGTGTATATTTATATTCTATCTTATATCACTAGTGTGTGTTTGTGTATGGTTGTTGCTATGGTATCTGTGTATATTTATATTCTATCTTAGATCACTAGTGTGTGTTTGTGTATGGTTGTTGCTATTGCATCTGTGTATATTTATATTCTATCTTAGATCACTAGTGTGTGTTTGTGTATGGTTGTTGCTATTGCATCTGTGTATATTTATATTCTATCTTAGATCACTAGTGTGTGTTTGTGTATGGTTGTTGCTATTGCATCTGTGTATATTAATATTCTATCTTTGGTCACTAGTGTGCGTTTGAGTATGGTTGTTGCTATTGGATCTGTGTATATTTATACTCTATCTTTGGTCACTAGTGTGTGTTTGTGTATGGTTGTTGCTATTGCATCTGTGTATATTTATATTCTATCTTTGGTCACTAGTGTGTGTTTGTGTATGGTTGTTTCTATTGCATCTGTGTATATTTATATTCTATCTGAGATCAATAGTGTGTGTTTGTGTATGGTTGTTGCTATTGCATCTGTGTATATTTATATTCTATCTTACATCACTCTGTGTGTTTGTGTATGGTTGTTGCTATTGCATCTGTGTATATTTATATTCTATCTTAGATCACTAGTGTGTGTTTGTGTATGGTTGTTGCTATGGTATCTGTGTATATTTATATTCTATCTTAGATCACTAGTGTGTGTTTGTGTATGGTTGTTGCTATTGCATCTGTGTATATTTATATTCTATCTTAGATCACTAGTGTGTGTTTGTGTATGGTTGTTGCTATTGCATCTGTGTATATTTATATTCTATCTTAGATCACTCGTGTGTGTTTGTGTATGGTTGTTGCTATTGCATCTGTGTATATTTATATTCTATCTTAGATCACTAGTGTGTGTTTGTGTATGGTTGTTGCTATGGCATCTGTGTATATTTATATTCTATCTTAGATCACTAGTGTGTGTTTGTGTATGGCTGTTGCTATTGCATCTGTGTATATTTATATTCTATCTTACATCACTCTGTGTGTGTTTGTGTATGGCTGTTGCTATTGCATCTGTGTATATTTATATTCTATCTTAGATCACTAGTGTGTGTTTGTGTATGGTTGTTGCTATTGGATCTCTGTATATTTATACTCCATCTTTGGTCACTAGTGTGTGTTTGTGTATGGTTGTTGCTATTGGATCTGTGTATATTTATACTCTATCTTTGGTCACTAGTGTGTATTTGTGTATGGTTGTTGCTATTGCATCTGTGTATATTTATATTCTATCTTACATCACTCTGTGTGTTTGTGTATGGTTGTTGCTATTGCATCTGTGTATATTTATATTCTATCTTATATCACTAGTGTGTGTTTGTGTATGGTTGTTGCTATGGTATCTGTGTATATTTATATTCTATCTTAGATCACTAGTGTGTGTTTGTGTATGGTTGTTGCTATTGCATCTGTGTATATTTATATTCTATCTTAGATCACTAGTGTGTGTTTGTGTATGGTTGTTGCTATTGCATCTGTGTATATTTATATTCTATCTTAGATCACTAGTGTGTGTTTGTGTATGGTTGTTGCTATTGCATCTGTGTATATTAATATTCTATCTTTGGTCACTAGTGTGCGTTTGAGTATGGTTGTTGCTATTGGATCTGTGTATATTTATACTCTATCTTTGGTCACTAGTGTGTGTTTGTGTATGGTTGTTGCTATTGCATCTGTGTATATTTATATTCTATCTTTGGTCACTAGTGTGTGTTTGTGTATGGTTGTTTCTATTGCATCTGTGTATATTTATATTCTATCTGAGATCAATAGTGTGTGTTTGTGTATGGTTGTTGCTATTGCATCTGTGTATATTTATATTCTATCTTACATCACTCTGTGTGTTTGTGTATGGTTGTTGCTATTGCATCTGTGTATATTTATATTCTATCTTAGATCACTAGTGTGTGTTTGTGTATGGTTGTTGCTATGGCATCTGTGTATATTTATATTCTATCTTACATCACTCTGTGTGTGTTTGTGTATGGCTGTTGCTATTGCATCTGTGTATATTTATATTCTATCTTAGATCACTAGTGTGTGTTTGTGTATGGTTGTTGCTATTGGATCTGTGTATATTTATACTCCATCTTTGGTCACTAGTGTGTGTTTGTGTATGGTTGTTGCTATTGCATCTGTGTATATTTATACTCTATCTTTGGTCACTAGTGTGTGTTTGTGTATGGTTGTTGCTATTGGATCTGTGTATATTTATACTCTATCTTTGGTCACTAGTGTGTGTTTGTGTATGGTTGTTGCTATTGCATCTGTGTATATTTATATTCTATCTTTGGTCACTAGTGTGTGTTTGTGTATGGTTGTTGCTATTGCATCTGTGTATATTTATAATCTATCTTAGATCACTAGTGTGTGTTTGTGTATGGTTGTTGCTATTGCATCTGTGTATATTTATATTATATCTTAGATCACTAGTGTGATTTTGTGTATGGTTGTTGCCATTGCATCTGTGTATATTTATATTCCATCTTAGATCACTAGTGTGTGTTTGTGTATGGTTTTTGCTATTGCATCTGTGTATATTTATATTCTATCTTTGGTCACTAGTGTGTGTTTGTGTATGGTTGTTGCTATTGCATCTGTGTATATTTATATTCTATCTTAGATCACTAGTGTGTGTTTGTGTATGGTTGTTGCTATTGCATCTGTGTATATTTATATTCTATCTTAGATAACTAGTGTGTGTTTGTGTATGGATGTTGCTATTGCTTCAGTGTATATTCATATTATATCATAGATCACTAGTGTGTGTTTGTGTATGGTTGTTGCCATTGCATCTGTGTATATTTATATTCTATCTTAGATCACTAGTGTGTGTTTGTGTATGGTTGTTGCTATTGCATCTGTGTATATTTATATTCTATCTTTGGTCACTAGTGTGTGTTTGTGTATGGTTGTTGCTATTGCATCTGTGTATATTTATATTCTATCTTACATCACTCTGTGTGTTTGTGTATGGTTGTTACTATTGCATCTGTGTATATTTATATTCTATCTTAGATCATTGGTGTGTGTTTGTGTATGGTTGTTGCTATTGCATCTGTGTATATTTATATTCTATCTTACATCACTAGTGTGTGTTTGTGTATGGTTGTTGCTATGGCATCTGTGTATATTTATATTCTATCTTACATCACTCTGTGTGTTTGTGTATGGTTGTTGCTATTGCATCTGTGTATATTTATATTCTATCTTTGGTCACTAGTGTGTGTTTGTGTATGGATGTTGCTATTGCATCTGTGTATATTTATATTCTATCTTAGATCACTAGTGTGTGTTTGTGTATGGTTGTTGCTATTGCATCTGTGTATATTAATATTCTATCTTTGGTCACTAGTGTGCGTTTGAGTATGGTTGTTGCTAATGTATCTGTGTATATTTATACTCTATCTTTGGTCACTAGTGTCTGTTTGTGTATGGTTCTTGCTATTGCATCTGTGTATATTTATATTCTATCTTAGATCACTAGTGTGTGTTTGAGTATAGTTGTTGCTATTGCATCTGTGTATATTTATATTCTATCTTTGGTCTCTAGTGTGTGTTTGTGTATGGTTGTTGCTATTGCATCTATGTATATTTATATTCTATCTTTGGTCACTAGTGTGTGTTTGTGTATGGTTGTTGCTATTGGATCTGTGTATATATATATTCTATCTTAGATCACTAGTGTGTGTTTGTGTATGGTTGTTGCTATTGCATCTATGTATATTTATATTCTATCTTTGGTCACTAGTGTGTGTTTGTGTATGGTTGTTGCTATTGGATCTGTGTATATTTATATTCTATCTTAGATAACTAGTGTGTGTTTGTGTATGGTTCTTGCTATTGCATCTGTGTATATTTATATTCTTTCTTAGATCACTAGTGTGTGTTTGTGTATGCTTGTTGCTATTGGATCTGTGTATATTTATATTCTATCTTAGATCACTAGTGTGTGTTTGTGTATGGTTGTTGCTATTGCATCTGTGTATATTTATATTCTATCTTAGATCACTAGTGTGTGTTTGTGTATGTTCGGTGTTATTGCATCTGTTAATATTTATATTCTATCTTAGATCACTCGTGTGTGTTTGTGTATGGTTGTTGCTATTGCATCTGTGTATATTCATATTCTATCTTAGATCACTCGTGTGTGTTTGTGTATGGTTGTTGCTATTGCATCTGTGTATATTTACATTCTATCTTTGGTCACTAGTGTGTGTTTGTGTATGGTTGTTGCTATTCCATCTGTGTATATTTATATTCTATCTTAGATCACTAGTGTGTGTTTGTGTATGGTTGTTGCTATTGCATCTGTGTATATTTATATTCTATCTTTGGTCACTAGTGTGTGTTTGTGTATGGTTGTTGCTATTTCATCTGTGTATATTTATATTCTATCTTAGATCACTAGTGTGTGTTCGTGTATGTTTGTTGCTATGGCATCTGTGTATATTTATATTCTATGTTAGATCACTAGTGTGTGTTTGTGTATGTCTGTTGCTATTGCATCTGTGTATATTTATATTCTATCTTACATCACTCTGTGTGTGTTTGCGTATGGCTGTTGCTATTGCATCTGTGTATATTTATATTCTATCTTAGATCACTAGTGTGTGTTTGTGTATGGTTGTTGCTATTGGATCTGTGTATATTTATACTCTATCTTTGGTCACTAGTGTGTGTTTGTGTATGGTTGTTGCTATTGCATCTGTGTATATTTATATTCTATCTTAGATCACTAGTGTGTGTTTGTGTATGGTTGTTGCTATTGCATCTGTGTATATTTATATTCTATCTTAGATCACTAGTGTGTGTTTGTGTATGGTTGTTGCTTTTGCATCTGTGTATATTTATATTTTATCTTACATCATTCTGTGTGTTTGTGTATGATTGTTGCTATTGCATCTGTGTATATTTATATTCTATCTTTGGTCACTAGTGTGTGTTTGTGTATGGTTGTTGCTATTGCATCTGTGTATATTTATAATCTATCTTAGATCACTAGTGTGTGTTTGTGTATGGTTGTTGCTATTGCATCTGTGTATATTTATATTATATCTTAGATCACTAGTGTGTTTTTGTGTATGGTTGTTGCCATTGCATCTGTGTATATTTATATTCCATCTTAGATCACTAGTGTGTGTTTGTGTATGGTTTTTGCTATTGCATCTGTGTATATTTATATTCTATCTTTGGTCACTAGTGTGTGTTTGTGTATGGTTGTTGCTATTGCATCTGTGTATATTTATATTCTATCTTAGATCACTAGTGTGTGTTTGTGTATGGTTGTTGCTATTGCATCTGTGTATATTTATATTCTATCTTAGATAACTAGTGTGTGTTTGTGTATGGATGTTGCTATTGCTTCAGTGTATATTCATATTATATCATAGATCACTAGTGTGTGTTTGTGTATGGTTGTTGCCATTGCATCTGTGTATATTTATATTCTATCTTAGATCACTAGTGTGTGTTTGTGTATGGTTGTTGCTATTGCATCTGTGTATATTTATATTCTATCTTTGGTCACTAGTGTGTGTTTGTGTATGGTTGTTGCTATTGCATCTGTGTATATTTATATTCTATCTTACATCACTCTGTGTGTTTGTGTATGGTTGTTACTATTGCATCTGTGTATATTTATATTCTATCTTACATCACTCTGTGTGTTTGTGTATGGTTGTTGCTATTGCATCTGTGTATATTTATATTCTATCTTATATCACTAGTGTGTGTTTGTGTATGGTTGTTGCTATGGTATCTGTGTATATTTATATTCTATCTTAGATCACTAGTGTGTGTTTGTGTATGGTTGTTGCTATTGCATCTGTGTATATTTATATTCTATCTTAGATCACTAGTGTGTGTTTGTGTATGGTTGTTGCTATTGCATCTGTGTATATTTATATTCTATCTTAGATCACTAGTGTGTGTTTGTGTATGGTTGTTGCTATTGCATCTGTGTATATTAATATTCTATCTTTGGTCACTAGTGTGCGTTTGAGTATGGTTGTTGCTATTGGATCTGTGTATATTTATACTCTATCTTTGGTCACTAGTGTGTGTTTGTGTATGGTTGTTGCTATTGCATCTGTGTATATTTATATTCTATCTTTGGTCACTAGTGTGTGTTTGTGTATGGTTGTTTCTATTGCATCTGTGTATATTTATATTCTATCTGAGATCAATAGTGTGTGTTTGTGTATGGTTGTTGCTATTGCATCTGTGTATATTTATATTCTATCTTACATCACTCTGTGTGTTTGTGTATGGTTGTTGCTATTGCATCTGTGTATATTTATATTCTATCTTAGATCACTAGTGTGTGTTTGTGTATGGTTGTTGCTATGGTATCTGTGTATATTTATATTCTATCTTAGATCACTAGTGTGTGTTTGTGTATGGTTGTTGCTATTGCATCTGTGTATATTTATATTCTATCTTAGATCACTAGTGTGTGTTTGTGTATGGTTGTTGCTATTGCATCTGTGTATATTTATATTCTATCTTAGATCACTCGTGTGTGTTTGTGTATGGTTGTTGCTATTGCATCTGTGTATATTTATATTCTATCTTAGATCTCTAGTGTGTGTTTGTGTATGGTTGTTGCTATGGCATCTGTGTATATTTATATTCTATCTTAGATCACTAGTGTGTGTTTGTGTATGGCTGTTGCTATTGCATCTGTGTATATTTATATTCTATCTTACATCACTCTGTGTGTGTTTGTGTATGGCTGTTGCTATTGCATCTGTGTATATTTATATTCTATCTTAGATCACTAGTGTGTGTTTGTGTATGGTTGTTGCTATTGGATCTCTGTATATTTATACTCCATCTTTGGTCACTAGTGTGTGTTTGTGTATGGTTGTTGCTATTGGATCTGTGTATATTTATACTCTATCTTTGGTCACTAGTGTGTGTTTGTGTATGGTTGTTGCTATTGCATCTGTGTATATTTATATTCTATCTTACATCACTCTGTGTGTTTGTGTATGGTTGTTGCTATTGCATCTGTGTATATTTATATTCTATCTTATATCACTAGTGTGTGTTTGTGTATGGTTGTTGCTATGGTATCTGTGTATATTTATATTCTATCTTAGATCACTAGTGTGTGTTTGTGTATGGTTGTTGCTATTGCATCTGTGTATATTTATATTCTATCTTAGATCACTAGTGTGTGTTTGTGTATGGTTGTTGCTATTGCATCTGTGTATATTTATATTCTATCTTAGATCACTAGTGTGTGTTTGTGTATGGTTGTTGCTATTGCATCTGTGTATATTAATATTCTATCTTTGGTCACTAGTGTGCGTTTGAGTATGGTTGTTGCTATTGGATCTGTGTATATTTATACTCTATCTTTGGTCACTAGTGTGTGTTTGTGTATGGTTGTTGCTATTGCATCTGTGTATATTTATATTCTATCTTTGGTCACTAGTGTGTGTTTGTGTATGGTTGTTTCTATTGCATCTGTGTATATTTATATTCTATCTGAGATCAATAGTGTGTGTTTGTGTATGGTTGTTGCTATTGCATCTGTGTATATTTATATTCTATCTTACATCACTCTGTGTGTTTGTGTATGGTTGTTGCTATTGCATCTGTGTATATTTATATTCTATCTTAGATCACTAGTGTGTGTTTGTGTATGGTTGTTGCTATGGCATCTGTGTATATTTATATTCTATCTTACATCACTCTGTGTGTGTTTGTGTATGGCTTTTGCTATTGCATCTGTGTATATTTATATTCTATCTTAGATCACTAGTGTGTGTTTGTGTATGGTTGTTGCTATTGGATCTGTGTATATTTATACTCCATCTTTGGTCACTAGTGTGTGTTTGTGTATGGTTGTTGCTATTGCATCTGTGTATATTTATACTCTATCTTTGGTCACTAGTGTGTGTTTGTGTATGGTTGTTGCTATTGGATCTGTGTATATTTATACTCTATCTTTGGTCACTAGTGTGTGTTTGTGTATGGTTGTTGCTATTGCATCTGTGTATATTTATATTCTATCTTTGGTCACTAGTGTGTGTTTGTGTATGGTTTTTGCTATTGCATATGTGTATATTTATATTCTATCTTTGGTCACTAGTGTGTGTTTGTGTATGGTTGTTGCTATTGCATCTGTGTATATTTATATTCTATCTTAGATCACTAGTGTGTGTTTGTGTATGGTTGTTGCTATTGCATCTGTGTATATTTATATTCTATCTTAGATAACTAGTGTGTGTTTGTGTATGGATGTTGCTATTGCTTCAGTGTATATTCATATTATATCATAGATCACTAGTGTGTGTTTGTGTATGGTTGTTGCCATTGCATCTGTGTATATTTATATTCTATCTTAGATCACTAGTGTGTGTTTGTGTATGGTTGTTGCTATTGCATCTGTGTATATTTATATTCTATCTTTGGTCACTAGTGTGTGTTTGTGTATGGTTGTTGCTATTGCATCTGTGTATATTTATATTCTATCTTACATCACTCTGTGTGTTTGTGTATGGTTGTTACTATTGCATCTGTGTATATTTATATTCTATCTTAGATAACTAGTGTGTGTTTGTGTATGGATGTTGCTATTGCTTCAGTGTATATTCATATTATATCATAGATCACTAGTGTGTGTTTGTGTATGGTTGTTGCCATTGCATCTGTGTATATTTACATTCTATCTTTGGTCACTAGTGTGTGTTTGTGTATGGTTGTTGCTATTCCATCTGTGTATATTTATATTCTATCTTAGATCACTAGTGTGTGTTTGTGTATGGTTGTTGCTATTGCATCTATGTATATTTATATTCTATCTTTGGTCACTAGTGTGTGTTTGTGTATGGTTGTTGCTATTTCATCTGTGTATATTTATATTCTATCTTAGATCACTAGTGTGTGTTCGTGTATGTTTGTTGCTATGGCATCTGTGTATATTTATATTCTATGTTAGATCACTAGTGTGTGTTTGTGTATGTCTGTTGCTATTGCATCTGTGTATATTTATATTCTATCTTACATCACTCTGTGTGTGTTTGCGTATGGCTGTTGCTATTGCATCTGTGTATATTTATATTCTATCTTAGATCACTAGTGTGTGTTTGTGTATGGTTGTTGCTATTGGATCTGTGTATATTTATACTCTATCTTTGGTCACTAGTGTGTGTTTGTGTATGGTTGTTGCTATTGCATCTGTGTATATTTATATTCTATCTTAGATCACTAGTGTGTGTTTGTGTATGGTTGTTGCTATTGCATCTGTGTATATTTATATTCTATCTTAGATCACTAGTGTGTGTTTGTGTATGGTTGTTGCTTTTGCATCTGTGTATATTTATATTTTATCTTACATCATTCTGTGTGTTTGTGTATGATTGTTGCTATTGCATCTGTGTATATTTATATTCTATCTTTGGTCACTAGTGTGTGTTTGTGTATGGTTGTTGCTATTGCATCTGTGTATATTTATAATCTATCTTAGATCACTAGTGTGTGTTTGTGTATGGTTGTTGCTATTGCATCTGTGTATATTTATATTATATCTTAGATCACTAGTGTGTTTTTGTGTATGGTTGTTGCCATTGCATCTGTGTATATTTATATTCCATCTTAGATCACTAGTGTGTGTTTGTGTATGGTTTTTGCTATTGCATCTGTGTATATTTATATTCTATCTTTGGTCACTAGTGTGTGTTTGTGTATGGTTGTTGCTATTGCATCTGTGTATATTTATATTCTATCTTAGATCACTAGTGTGTGTTTGTGTATGGTTGTTGCTATTGCATCTGTGTATATTTATATTCTATCTTAGATAACTAGTGTGTGTTTGTGTATGGATGTTGCTATTGCTTCAGTGTATATTCATATTATATCATAGATCACTAGTGTGTGTTTGTGTATGGTTGTTGCCATTGCATCTGTGTATATTTATATTCTATCTTAGATCACTAGTGTGTGTTTGTGTATGGTTGTTGCTATTGCATCTGTGTATATTTATATTCTATCTTTGGTCACTAGTGTGTGTTTGTGTATGGTTGTTGCTATTGCATCTGTGTATATTTATATTCTATCTTACATCACTCTGTGTGTTTGTGTATGGTTGTTACTATTGCATCTGTGTATATTTATATTCTATCTTACATCACTCTGTGTGTTTGTGTATGGTTGTTGCTATTGCATCTGTGTATATTTATATTCTATCTTATATCACTAGTGTGTGTTTGTGTATGGTTGTTGCTATGGTATCTGTGTATATTTATATTCTATCTTAGATCACTAGTGTGTGTTTGTGTATGGTTGTTGCTATTGCATCTGTGTATATTTATATTCTATCTTAGATCACTAGTGTGTGTTTGTGTATGGTTGTTGCTATTGCATCTGTGTATATTTATATTCTATCTTAGATCACTAGTGTGTGTTTGTGTATGGTTGTTGCTATTGCATCTGTGTATATTAATATTCTATCTTTGGTCACTAGTGTGCGTTTGAGTATGGTTGTTGCTATTGGATCTGTGTATATTTATACTCTATCTTTGGTCACTAGTGTGTGTTTGTGTATGGTTGTTGCTATTGCATCTGTGTATATTTATATTCTATCTTTGGTCACTAGTGTGTGTTTGTGTATGGTTGTTTCTATTGCATCTGTGTATATTTATATTCTATCTGAGATCAATAGTGTGTGTTTGTGTATGGTTGTTGCTATTGCATCTGTGTATATTTATATTCTATCTTACATCACTCTGTGTGTTTGTGTATGGTTGTTGCTATTGCATCTGTGTATATTTATATTCTATCTTAGATCACTAGTGTGTGTTTGTGTATGGTTGTTGCTATGGTATCTGTGTATATTTATATTCTATCTTAGATCACTAGTGTGTGTTTGTGTATGGTTGTTGCTATTGCATCTGTGTATATTTATATTCTATCTTAGATCACTAGTGTGTGTTTGTGTATGGTTGTTGCTATTGCATCTGTGTATATTTATATTCTATCTTAGATCACTCGTGTGTGTTTGTGTATGGTTGTTGCTATTGCATCTGTGTATATTTATATTCTATCTTAGATCTCTAGTGTGTGTTTGTGTATGGTTGTTGCTATGGCATCTGTGTATATTTATATTCTATCTTAGATCACTAGTGTGTGTTTGTGTATGGCTGTTGCTATTGCATCTGTGTATATTTATATTCTATCTTACATCACTCTGTGTGTGTTTGTGTATGGCTGTTGCTATTGCATCTGTGTATATTTATATTCTATCTTAGATCACTAGTGTGTGTTTGTGTATGGTTGTTGCTATTGGATCTCTGTATATTTATACTCCATCTTTGGTCACTAGTGTGTGTTTGTGTATGGTTGTTGCTATTGGATCTGTGTATATTTATACTCTATCTTTGGTCACTAGTGTGTGTTTGTGTATGGTTGTTGCTATTGCATCTGTGTATATTTATATTCTATCTTACATCACTCTGTGTGTTTGTGTATGGTTGTTGCTATTGCATCTGTGTATATTTATATTCTATCTTATATCACTAGTGTGTGTTTGTGTATGGTTGTTGCTATGGTATCTGTGTATATTTATATTCTATCTTAGATCACTAGTGTGTGTTTGTGTATGGTTGTTGCTATTGCATCTGTGTATATTTATATTCTATCTTAGATCACTAGTGTGTGTTCGTGTATGTTTGTTGCTATGGCATCTGTGTATATTTATATTCTATGTTAGATCACTAGTGTGTGTTTGTGTATGTCTGTTGCTATTGCATCTGTGTATATTTATATTCTATCTTACATCACTCTGTGTGTGTTTGCGTATGGCTGTTGCTATTGCATCTGTGTATATTTATATTCTATCTTAGATCACTAGTGTGTGTTTGTGTATGGTTGTTGCTATTGGATCTGTGTATATTTATACTCTATCTTTGGTCACTAGTGTGTGTTTGTGTATGGTTGTTGCTATTGCATCTGTGTATATTTATATTCTATCTTAGATCACTAGTGTGTGTTTGTGTATGGTTGTTGCTATTGCATCTGTGTATATTTATATTCTATCTTAGATCACTAGTGTGTGTTTGTGTATGGTTGTTGCTTTTGCATCTGTGTATATTTATATTTTATCTTACATCATTCTGTGTGTTTGTGTATGATTGTTGCTATTGCATCTGTGTATATTTATATTCTATCTTTGGTCACTAGTGTGTGTTTGTGTATGGTTGTTGCTATTGCATCTGTGTATATTTATAATCTATCTTAGATCACTAGTGTGTGTTTGTGTATGGTTGTTGCTATTGCATCTGTGTATATTTATATTATATCTTAGATCACTAGTGTGTTTTTGTGTATGGTTGTTGCCATTGCATCTGTGTATATTTATATTCCATCTTAGATCACTAGTGTGTGTTTGTGTATGGTTTTTGCTATTGCATCTGTGTATATTTATATTCTATCTTTGGTCACTAGTGTGTGTTTGTGTATGGTTGTTGCTATTGCATCTGTGTATATTTATATTCTATCTTAGATCACTAGTGTGTGTTTGTGTATGGTTGTTGCTATTGCATCTGTGTATATTTATATTCTATCTTAGATAACTAGTGTGTGTTTGTGTATGGATGTTGCTATTGCTTCAGTGTATATTCATATTATATCATAGATCACTAGTGTGTGTTTGTGTATGGTTGTTGCCATTGCATCTGTGTATATTTATATTCTATCTTAGATCACTAGTGTGTGTTTGTGTATGGTTGTTGCTATTGCATCTGTGTATATTTATATTCTATCTTTGGTCACTAGTGTGTGTTTGTGTATGGTTGTTGCTATTGCATCTGTGTATATTTATATTCTATCTTACATCACTCTGTGTGTTTGTGTATGGTTGTTACTATTGCATCTGTGTATATTTATATTCTATCTTACATCACTCTGTGTGTTTGTGTATGGTTGTTGCTATTGCATCTGTGTATATTTATATTCTATCTTATATCACTAGTGTGTGTTTGTGTATGGTTGTTGCTATGGTATCTGTGTATATTTATATTCTATCTTAGATCACTAGTGTGTGTTTGTGTATGGTTGTTGCTATTGCATCTGTGTATATTTATATTCTATCTTAGATCACTAGTGTGTGTTTGTGTATGGTTGTTGCTATTGCATCTGTGTATATTTATATTCTATCTTAGATCACTAGTGTGTGTTTGTGTATGGTTGTTGCTATTGCATCTGTGTATATTAATATTCTATCTTTGGTCACTAGTGTGCGTTTGAGTATGGTTGTTGCTATTGGATCTGTGTATATTTATACTCTATCTTTGGTCACTAGTGTGTGTTTGTGTATGGTTGTTGCTATTGCATCTGTGTATATTTATATTCTATCTTTGGTCACTAGTGTGTGTTTGTGTATGGTTGTTTCTATTGCATCTGTGTATATTTATATTCTATCTGAGATCAATAGTGTGTGTTTGTGTATGGTTGTTGCTATTGCATCTGTGTATATTTATATTCTATCTTACATCACTCTGTGTGTTTGTGTATGGTTGTTGCTATTGCATCTGTGTATATTTATATTCTATCTTAGATCACTAGTGTGTGTTTGTGTATGGTTGTTGCTATGGTATCTGTGTATATTTATATTCTATCTTAGATCACTAGTGTGTGTTTGTGTATGGTTGTTGCTATTGCATCTGTGTATATTTATATTCTATCTTAGATCACTAGTGTGTGTTTGTGTATGGTTGTTGCTATTGCATCTGTGTATATTTATATTCTATCTTAGATCACTCGTGTGTGTTTGTGTATGGTTGTTGCTATTGCATCTGTGTATATTTATATTCTATCTTAGATCTCTAGTGTGTGTTTGTGTATGGTTGTTGCTATGGCATCTGTGTATATTTATATTCTATCTTAGATCACTAGTGTGTGTTTGTGTATGGCTGTTGCTATTGCATCTGTGTATATTTATATTCTATCTTACATCACTCTGTGTGTGTTTGTGTATGGCTGTTGCTATTGCATCTGTGTATATTTATATTCTATCTTAGATCACTAGTGTGTGTTTGTGTATGGTTGTTGCTATTGGATCTCTGTATATTTATACTCCATCTTTTGTCACTAGTGTGTGTTTGTGTATGGTTGTTGCTATTGGATCTGTGTATATTTATACTCTATCTTTGGTCACTAGTGTGTGTTTGTGTATGGTTGTTGCTATTGCATCTGTGTATATTTATATTCTATCTTACATCACTCTGTGTGTTTGTGTATGGTTGTTGCTATTGCATCTGTGTATATTTATATTCTATCTTATATCACTAGTGTGTGTTTGTGTATGGTTGTTGCTATGGTATCTGTGTATATTTATATTCTATCTTAGATCACTAGTGTGTGTTTGTGTATGGTTGTTGCTATTGCATCTGTGTATATTTATATTCTATCTTAGATCACTAGTGTGTGTTTGTGTATGGTTGTTGCTATTGCATCTGTGTATATTTATATTCTATCTTAGATCACTAGTGTGTGTTTGTGTATGGTTGTTGCTATTGCATCTGTGTATATTAATATTCTATCTTTGGTCACTAGTGTGCGTTTGAGTATGGTTGTTGCTATTGGATCTGTGTATATTTATACTCTATCTTTGGTCACTAGTGTGTGTTTGTGTATGGTTGTTGCTATTGCATCTGTGTATATTTATATTCTATCTTTGGTCACTAGTGTGTGTTTGTGTATGGTTGTTTCTATTGCATCTGTGTATATTTATATTCTATCTGAGATCAATAGTGTGTGTTTGTGTATGGTTGTTGCTATTGCATCTGTGTATATTTATATTCTATCTTACATCACTCTGTGTGTTTGTGTATGGTTGTTGCTATTGCATCTGTGTATATTTATATTCTATCTTAGATCACTAGTGTGTGTTTGTGTATGGTTGTTGCTATGGCATCTGTGTATATTTATATTCTATCTTACATCACTCTGTGTGTGTTTGTGTATGGCTTTTGCTATTGCATCTGTGTATATTTATATTCTATCTTAGATCACTAGTGTGTGTTTGTGTATGGTTGTTGCTATTGGATCTGTGTATATTTATACTCCATCTTTGGTCACTAGTGTGTGTTTGTGTATGGTTGTTGCTATTGCATCTGTGTATATTTATACTCTATCTTTGGTCACTAGTGTGTGTTTGTGTATGGTTGTTGCTATTGGATCTGTGTATATTTATACTCTATCTTTGGTCACTAGTGTGTGTTTGTGTATGGTTGTTGCTATTGCATCTGTGTATATTTATATTCTATCTTTGGTCACTAGTGTGTGTTTGTGTATGGTTTTTGCTATTGCATATGTGTATATTTATATTCTATCTTTGGTCACTAGTGTGTGTTTGTGTATGGTTGTTGCTATTGCATCTGTGTATATTTATATTCTATCTTAGATCACTAGTGTGTGTTTGTGTATGGTTGTTGCTATTGCATCTGTGTATATTTATATTCTATCTTAGATAACTAGTGTGTGTTTGTGTATGGATGTTGCTATTGCTTCAGTGTATATTCATATTATATCATAGATCACTAGTGTGTGTTTGTGTATGGTTGTTGCCATTGCATCTGTGTATATTTATATTCTATCTTAGATCACTAGTGTGTGTTTGTGTATGGTTGTTGCTATTGCATCTGTGTATATTTATATTCTATCTTTGGTCACTAGTGTGTGTTTGTGTATGGTTGTTGCTATTGCATCTGTGTATATTTATATTCTATCTTACATCACTCTGTGTGTTTGTGTATGGTTGTTACTATTGCATCTGTGTATATTTATATTCTATCTTACATCACTCTGTGTGTTTGTGTATGGTTGTTGCTATTGCATCTGTGTATATTTATATTCTATCTTATATCACTAGTGTGTGTTTGTGTATGGTTGTTGCTATGGTATCTGTGTATATTTATATTCTATCTTAGATCACTAGTGTGTGTTTGTGTATGGTTGTTGCTATTGCATCTGTGTATATTTATATTCTATCTTAGATCACTAGTGTGTGTTTGTGTATGGTTGTTGCTATTGCATCTGTGTATATTTATATTCTATCTTAGATCACTAGTGTGTGTTTGTGTATGGTTGTTGCTATTGCATCTGTGTATATTAATATTCTATCTTTGGTCACTAGTGTGCGTTTGAGTATGGTTGTTGCTATTGGATCTGTGTATATTTATACTCTATCTTTGGTCACTAGTGTGTGTTTGTGTATGGTTGTTGCTATTGCATCTGTGTATATTTTTATTCTATCTTTGGTCACTAGTGTGTGTTTGTGTATGGTTGTTGCTATTGCATCTGTGTATATTTATATTCTATCTTACATCACTCTGTGTGTTTGTGTATGGTTGTTACTATTGCATCTGTGTATATTTATATTCTATCTTAGATCATTGGTGTGTGTTTGTGTATGGTTGTTGCTATTGCATCTGTGTATATTTATATTCTATCTTACATCACTAGTGTGTGTTTGTGTATGGTTGTTTCTATTGCATCTGTGTATATTTATATTCTATCTGAGATCAATAGTGTGTGTTTGTGTATGGTTGTTGCTATTGCATCTGTGTATATTTATATTCTATCTTACATCACTCTGTGTGTTTGTGTATGGTTGTTGCTATTGCATCTGTGTATATTTATATTCTATCTTAGATCACTAGTGTGTGTTTGTGTATGGTTGTTGCTATGGTATCTGTGTATATTTATATTCTATCTTAGATCACTAGTGTGTGTTTGTGTATGGTTGTTGCTATTGCATCTGTGTATATTTATATTCTATCTTAGATCACTAGTGTGTGTTTGTGTATGGTTGTTGCTATTGCATCTGTGTATATTTATATTCTATCTTAGATCACTCGTGTGTGTTTGTGTATGGTTGTTGCTATTGCATCTGTGTATATTTATATTCTATCTTAGATCACTAGTGTGTGTTTGTGTATGGTTGTTGCTATGGCATCTGTGTATATTTATATTCTATCTTAGATCACTAGTGTGTGTTTGTGTATGGCTGTTGCTATTGCATCTGTGTATATTTATATTCTATCTTACATCACTCTGTGTGTGTTTGTGTATGTCTGTTGCTATTGCATCTGTGTATATTTATATTCTATCTTAGATCACTAGTGTGTGTTTGTGTATGGTTGTTGCTATTGGATCTCTGTATATTTATACTCCATCTTTGGTCACTAGTGTGTGTTTGTGTATGGTTGTTGCTATTGGATCTGTGTATATTTATACTCTATCTTTGGTCACTAGTGTGTGTTTGTGTATGGTTGTTGCTATTGCATCTGTGTATATTTATATTCTATCTTACATCACTCTGTGTGTTTGTGTATGGTTGTTGCTATTGCATCTGTGTATATTTATATTCTATCTTATATCACTAGTGTGTGTTTGTGTATGGTTGTTGCTATGGTATCTGTGTATATTTATATTCTATCTTAGATCACTAGTGTGTGTTTGTGTATGGTTGTTGCTATTGCATCTGTGTATATTTATATTCTATCTTAGATCACTAGTGTGTGTTTGTGTATGGTTGTTGCTATTGCATCTGTGTATATTTATATTCTATCTTAGATCACTAGTGTGTGTTTGTGTATGGTTGTTGCTATTGCATCTGTGTATATTAATATTCTATCTTTGGTCACTAGTGTGCGTTTGAGTATGGTTGTTGCTATTGGATCTGTGTATATTTATACTCTATCTTTGGTCACTAGTGTGTGTTTGTGTATGGTTGTTGCTATTGCATCTGTGTATATTTATATTCTATCTTTGGTCACTAGTGTGTGTTTGTGTATGGTTGTTTCTATTGCATCTGTGTATATTTATATTCTATCTGAGATCAATAGTGTGTGTTTGTGTATGGTTGTTGCTATTGCATCTGTGTATATTTATATTCTATCTTACATCACTCTGTGTGTTTGTGTATGGTTGTTGCTATTGCATCTGTGTATATTTATATTCTATCTTAGATCACTAGTGTGTGTTTGTGTATGGTTGTTGCTATGGCATCTGTGTATATTTATATTCTATCTTACATCACTCTGTGTGTGTTTGTGTATGGCTGTTGCTATTGCATCTGTGTATATTTATATTCTATCTTAGATCACTAGTGTGTGTTTGTGTATGGTTGTTGCTATTGGATCTGTGTATATTTATACTCCATCTTTGGTCACTAGTGTGTGTTTGTGTATGGTTGTTGCTATTGCATCTGTGTATATTTATACTCTATCTTTGGTCACTAGTGTGTGTTTGTGTATGGTTGTTGCTATTGGATCTGTGTATATTTATACTCTATCTTTGGTCACTAGTGTGTGTTTGTGTATGGTTGTTGCTATTGCATCTGTGTATATTTATATTCTATCTTATATCACTAGTGTGTGTTTGTGTATGGTTGTTGCTATGGTATCTGTGTATATTTATATTCTATCTTAGATCACTAGTGTGTGTTTGTGTATGGTTGTTGCTATTGCATCTGTGTATATTTATATTCTATCTTAGATCACTAGTGTGTGTTTGTGTATGGTTGTTGCTATTGCATCTGTGTATATTTATATTCTATCTTAGATCACTAGTGTGTGTTTGTGTATGGTTGTTGCTATTGCATCTGTGTATATTAATATTCTATCTTTGGTCACTAGTGTGCGTTTGAGTATGGTTGTTGCTATTGGATCTGTGTATATTTATACTCCCTCTTTGGTCACTAGTGTGTGTTTGTGTATGATTGTTGCTATTGCATCTGTGTATATTTATATTCTATCTTTGGTCACTAGTGTGTGTTTGTGTATGGTTGTTTCTATTGCATCTGTGTATATTTATATTCTATCTGAGATCAATAGTGTGTGTTTGTGTATGGTTGTTGCTATTGCATCTGTGTATATTTATATTCTATCTTACATCACTCTGTGTGTTTGTGTATGGTTGTTGCTATTGCATCTGTGTATATTTATATTCTATCTTAGATCACTAGTGTGTGTTTGTGTATGGTTGTTGCTATGGTATCTGTGTATATTTATATTCTATCTTAGATCACTAGTGTGTGTTTGTGTATGGTTGTTGCTATTGCATCTGTGTATATTTATATTCTATCTTAGATCACTAGTGTGTGTTTGTGTATGGCTGTTGCTATTGCATCTGTGTATATTTATATTCTATCTTAGATCACTCGTGTGTGTTTGTGTATGGTTGTTGCTATTGCATCTGTGTATATTTATATTCTATCTTAGATCACTAGTGTGTGTTTGTGTATGGTTGTTGCTATGGCATCTGTGTATATTTATATTCTATCTTAGATCACTAGTGTGTGTTTGTGTATGGCTGTTGCTATTGCATCTGTGTATATTTATATTCTATCTTACATCACTCTGTGTGTGTTTGTGTATGGCTGTTGCTATTGCATCTGTGTATATTTATATTCTATCTTAGATCACTAGTGTGTGTTTGTGTATGGTTGTTGCTATTGGATCTGTGTATATTTATACTCCATCTTTGGTCACTAGTGTGTGTTTGTGTATGGTTGTTGCTATTGCATCTGTGTATATTTATATTCTATCTTAGATCACTCGTGTGTGTTTGTGTATGGTTGTTGCTATTGCATCTGTGTATATTTATATTATATCTTAGATCACTAGTGTGTGTTTGTGTATGGTTGTTGCTATGGAATCTGTGTATATTCATATTCTATCTTAGATAACTAGTGTGTGTTTGTTTATGGTTGTTGCTATTGGATCTGTGTATATTTATACTCTATCTTTGGGCACTAGTTTGTGTTTGTGTATGGTTGTTGCTATTCCACCTGTGTATATTTATATTCTATTTTAGATCACTAGTGTGTGTTTGTGTATGGTTGTTGCTATTGCATCTGTGTATATTTATAATCTATCTTACATCACTCTGTGTGTTTGTGTATGGTTGTTGCTATTCCACCTGTGTATATTTATATTCTATTTTAGATCACTAGTGTGTGTTTGTGTATGGTTGTTGCTATTGCATCTGTGTATATTTATATTCTATCTTAGATCACTAGTGTGTGTTTGTGTATGGTTGTTGCTATTGCATCTGTGTATATTAATATTCTATCTTTGGTCACTAGTGTGCGTTTGAGTATGGTTGTTGCTATTGGATCTGTGTATATTTATACTCTATCTTTGGTCACTAGTGTGTGTTTGTGTATGGTTGTTGCTATTGCATCTGTGTATATTTATATTCTATCTTTGGTCACTAGTGTGTGTTTGTGTATGGTTGTTTCTATTGCATCTGTGTATATTTATATTCTATCTGAGATCAATAGTGTGTGTTTGTGTATGGTTGTTGCTATTGCATCTGTGTATATTTATATTCTATCTTACATCACTCTGTGTGTTTGTGTATGGTTGTTGCTATTGCATCTGTGTATATTTATATTCTATCTTAGATCACTAGTGTGTGTTTGTGTATTGTTGTTGCTATGGTATCTGTGTATATTTATATTCTATCTTAGATCACTAGTGTGTGTTTGTGTATGGTTGTTGCTATTGCATCTGTGTATATTTATATTCTATCTTAGATCACTAGTGTGTGTTTGTGTATGGTTGTTGCTATTGCATCTGTGTATATTTATATTCTATCTTAGATCACTCGTGTGTGTTTGTGTATGGTTGTTGCTATTGCATCTGTGTATATTTATATTCTATCTTAGATCACTAGTGTGTGTTTGTGTATGGTTGTTGATATTGCATCTGTGTATATTTATATTCTATCTTACATCACTCTGTGTGTTTGTGTATGGTTGTTGCTATTGCATCTGTGTATATTTATATTCTATCTTATATCACTAGTGTGTGTTTGTGTATGGTTGTTGCTATGGTATCTGTGTATATTTATATTCTATCTTAGATCACTAGTGTGTGTTTGTGTATGGTTGTTGCTATTGCATCTGTGTATATTTATATTCTATCTTAGATCACTAGTGTGTGTTTGTGTATGGTTGTTGCTATTGCATCTGTGTATATTTATATTCTATCTTAGATCACTAGTGTGTGTTTGTGTATGGTTGTTGCTATTGCATCTGTGTATATTAATATTCTATCTTTGGTCACTAGTGTGCGTTTGAGTATGGTTGTTGCTATTGGATCTGTGTATATTTATACTCTATCTTTGGTCACTAGTGTGTGTTTGTGTATGGTTGTTGCTATTGCATCTGTGTATATTTATATTCTATCTTTGGTCACTAGTGTGTGTTTGTGTATGGTTGTTTCTATTGCATCTGTGTATATTTATATTCTATCTGAGATCAATAGTGTGTGTTTGTGTATGGTTGTTGCTATTGCATCTGTGTATATTTATATTCTATCTTACATCACTCTGTGTGTTTGTGTATGGTTGTTGCTATTGCATCTGTGTATATTTATATTCTATCTTAGATCACTAGTGTGTGTTTGTGTATGGTTGTTGCTATGGCATCTGTGTATATTTATATTCTATCTTACATCACTCTGTGTGTGTTTGTGTATGGCTGTTGCTATTGCATCTGTGTATATTTATATTCTATCTTAGATCACTAGTGTGTGTTTGTGTATGGTTGTTGCTATTGGATCTGTGTATATTTATACTCCATCTTTGGTCACTAGTGTGTGTTTGTGTATGGTTGTTGCTATTGCATCTGTGTATATTTATACTCTATCTTTGGTCACTAGTGTGTGTTTGTGTATGGTTGTTGCTATTGGATCTGTGTATATTTATACTCTATCTTTGGTCACTAGTGTGTGTTTGTGTATGGTTGTTGCTATTGCATCTGTGTATATTTATATTCTATCTTATATCACTAGTGTGTGTTTGTGTATGGTTGTTGCTATGGTATCTGTGTATATTTATATTCTATCTTAGATCACTAGTGTGTGTTTGTGTATGGTTGTTGCTATTGCATCTGTGTATATTTATATTCTATCTTAGATCACTAGTGTGTGTTTGTGTATGGTTGTTGCTATTGCATCTGTGTATATTTATATTCTATCTTAGATCACTAGTGTGTGTTTGTGTATGGTTGTTGCTATTGCATCTGTGTATATTAATATTCTATCTTTGGTCACTAGTGTGCGTTTGAGTATGGTTGTTGCTATTGGATCTGTGTATATTTATACTCCCTCTTTGGTCACTAGTGTGTGTTTGTGTATGGTTGTTGCTATTGCATCTGTGTATATTTATATTCTATCTTTGGTCACTAGTGTGTGTTTGTGCATGGTTGTTTCTATTGCATCTGTGTATATTTATATTCTATCTGAGATCAATAGTGTGTGTTTGTGTATGGTTGTTGCTATTGCATCTGTGTATATTTATATTCTATCTTACATCACTCTGTGTGTTTGTGTATGGTTGTTGCTATTGCATCTGTGTATATTTATATTCTATCTTAGATCACTAGTGTGTGTTTGTGTATGGTTGTTGCTATGGTATCTGTGTATATTTATATTCTATCTTAGATCACTAGTGTGTGTTTGTGTATGGTTGTTGCTATTGCATCTGTGTATATTTATATTCTATCTTAGATCACTAGTGTGTGTTTGTGTATGGTTGTTGCTATTGCATCTGTGTATATTTATATTCTATCTTAGATCACTCGTGTGTGTTTGTGTATGGTTGTTGCTATTGCATCTGTGTATATTTATATTCTATCTTAGATCACTAGTGTGTGTTTGTGTATGGTTGTTGCTATGGCATCGGTGTATATTTATATTCTATCTTAGATCATTAGTGTGTGTTTGTGTATGGCTGTTGCTATTGCATCTGTGTATATTTATATTCTATCTTACATCACTCTGTGTGTGTTTGTGTATGGCTGTTGCTATTGCATCTGTGTATATTTATATTCTATCTTAGATCACTAGTGTGTGTTTGTGTATGGTTGTTGCTATTGGATCTGTGTATATTTATACTCCATCTTTGGTCACTAGTGTGTGTTTGTGTATGGTTGTTGCTATTGCATCTGTGTATATTTATATTCTATCTTAGATCACTCGTGTGTGTTTGTGTATGGTTGTTGCTATTGCATCTGTGTATATTTATATTATATCTTAGATCACTAGTGTGTGTTTGTGTATGGTTGTTGCTATGGAATCTGTGTATATTCATATTCTATCTTAGATAACTAGTGTGTGTTTGTTTATGGTTGTTGCTATTGGATCTGTGTATATTTATACTCTATCTTTGGGCACTAGTTTGTGTTTGTGTATGGTTGTTGCTATTCCACCTGTGTATATTTATATTCTATTTTAGATCACTAGTGTGTGTTTGTGTATGGTTGTTGCTATTGCATCTGTGTATATTTATAATCTATCTTACATCACTCTGTGTGTTTGTGTATGGTTGTTGCTATTCCACCTGTGTATATTTATATTCTATTTTAGATCACTAGTGTGTGTTTGTGTATGGTTGTTGCTATTGCATCTGTGTATATTTATATTCTATCTTAGATCACTAGTGTGTGTTTGTGTATGGTTGTTGCTATTGCATCTGTGTATATTAATATTCTATCTTTGGTCACTAGTGTGCGTTTGAGTATGGTTGTTGCTATTGGATCTGTGTATATTTATATTCTATCTTAGATCACTAGTGTGTGTTTGTGTATTGTTGTTGCTATGGTATCTGTGTATATTTATATTCTATCTTAGATCACTAGTGTGTGTTTGTGTATGGTTGTTGCTATTGCATCTGTGTATATTTATATTCTATCTTAGATCACTAGTGTGTGTTTGTGTATGGTTGTTGCTATTGCATCTGTGTATATTTATATTCTATCTTAGATCACTCGTGTGTGTTTGTGTATGGTTGTTGCTATTGCATCTGTGTATATTTATATTCTATCTTAGATCACTAGTGTGTGTTTGTGTATGGTTGTTGATATTGCATCTGTGTATATTTATATTCTATCTTACATCACTCTGTGTGTTTGTGTATGGTTGTTGCTATTGCATCTGTGTATATTTATATTCTATCTTATATCACTAGTGTGTGTTTGTGTATGGTTGTTGCTATGGTATCTGTGTATATTTATATTCTATCTTAGATCACTAGTGTGTGTTTGTGTATGGTTGTTGCTATTGCATCTGTGTATATTTATATTCTATCTTAGATCACTAGTGTGTGTTTGTGTATGGTTGTTGCTATTGCATCTGTGTATATTTATATTCTATCTTAGATCACTAGTGTGTGTTTGTGTATGGTTGTTGCTATTGCATCTGTGTATATTAATATTCTATCTTTGGTCACTAGTGTGCGTTTGAGTATGGTTGTTGCTATTGGATCTGTGTATATTTATACTCTATCTTTGGTCACTAGTGTGTGTTTGTGTATGGTTGTTGCTATTGCATCTGTGTATATTTATATTCTATCTTTGGTCACTAGTGTGTGTTTGTGTATGGTTGTTTCTATTGCATCTGTGTATATTTATATTCTATCTGAGATCAATAGTGTGTGTTTGTGTATGGTTGTTGCTATTGCATCTGTGTATATTTATATTCTATCTTACATCACTCTGTGTGTTTGTGTATGGTTGTTGCTATTGCATCTGTGTATATTTATATTCTATCTTAGATCACTAGTGTGTGTTTGTGTATGGTTGTTGCTATGGCATCTGTGTATATTTATATTCTATCTTACATCACTCTGTGTGTGTTTGTGTATGGCTGTTGCTATTGCATCTGTGTATATTTATATTCTATCTTAGATCACTAGTGTGTGTTTGTGTATGGTTGTTGCTATTGGATCTGTGTATATTTATACTCCATCTTTGGTCACTAGTGTGTGTTTGTGTATGGTTGTTGCTATTGCAACTGTGTATATTTATACTCTATCTTTGGTCACTAGTGTGTGTTTGTGTATGGTTGTTGCTATTGGATCTGTGTATATTTATACTCTATCTTTGGTCACTAGTGTGTGTTTGTGTATGGTTGTTGCTATTGCATCTGTGTATATTTATATTCTATCTTATATCACTAGTGTGTGTTTGTGTATGGTTGTTGCTATGGTATCTGTGTATATTTATATTCTATCTTAGATCACTAGTGTGTGTTTGTGTATGGTTGTTGCTATTGCATCTGTGTATATTTATATTCTATCTTAGATCACTAGTGTGTGTTTGTGTATGGTTGTTGCTATTGCATCTGTGTATATTTATATTCTATCTTAGATCACTAGTGTGTGTTTGTGTATGGTTGTTGCTATTGCATCTGTGTATATTAATATTCTATCTTTGGTCACTAGTGTGCGTTTGAGTATGGTTGTTGCTATTGGATCTGTGTATATTTATACTCCCTCTTTGGTCACTAGTGTGTGTTTGTGTATGGTTGTTGCTATTGCATCTGTGTATATTTATATTCTATCTTTGGTCACTAGTGTGTGTTTGTGTATGGTTGTTTCTATTGCATCTGTGTATATTTATATTCTATCTGAGATCAATAGTGTGTGTTTGTGTATGGTTGTTGCTATTGCATCTGTGTATATTTATATTCTATCTTACATCACTCTGTGTGTTTGTGTATGGTTGTTGCTATTGCATCTGTGTATATTTATATTCTATCTTAGATCACTAGTGTGTGTTTGTGTATGGTTGTTGCTATGGTATCTGTGTATATTTATATTCTATCTTAGATCACTAGTGTGTGTTTGTGTATGGTTGTTGCTATTGCATCTGTGTATATTTATATTCTATCTTAGATCACTAGTGTGTGTTTGTGTATGGTTGTTGCTATTGCATCTGTGTATATTTATATTCTATCTTAGATCACTCGTGTGTGTTTGTGTATGGTTGTTGCTATTGCATCTGTGTATATTTATATTCTATCTTAGATCACTAGTGTGTGTTTGTGTATGGTTGTTGCTATGGCATCTGTGTATATTTATATTCTATCTTAGATCATTAGTGTGTGTTTGTGTATGGCTGTTGCTATTGCATCTGTGTATATTTATATTCTATCTTACATCACTCTGTGTGTGTTTGTGTATGGCTGTTGCTATTGCATCTGTGTATATTTATATTCTATCTTAGATCACTAGTGTGTGTTTGTGTATGGTTGTTGCTATTGGATCTGTGTATATTTATACTCCATCTTTGGTCACTAGTGTGTGTTTGTGTATGGTTGTTGCTATTGCATCTGTGTATATTTATATTCTATCTTAGATCACTCGTGTGTGTTTGTGTATGGTTGTTGCTATTGCATCTGTGTATATTTATATTATATCTTAGATCACTAGTGTGTGTTTGTGTATGGTTGTTGCTATGGAATCTGTGTATATTCATATTCTATCTTAGATAACTAGTGTGTGTTTGTTTATGGTTGTTGCTATTGGATCTGTGTATATTTATACTCTATCTTTGGGCACTAGTTTGTGTTTGTGTATGGTTGTTGCTATTCCACCTGTGTATATTTATATTCTATTTTAGATCACTAGTGTGTGTTTGTGTATGGTTGTTGCTATTGCATCTGTGTATATTTATAATCTATCTTACATCACTCTGTGTGTTTGTGTATGGTTGTTGCTATTCCACCTGTGTATATTTATATTCTATTTTAGATCACTAGTGTGTGTTTGTGTATGGTTGTTGCTATTGCATCTGTGTATATTTATATTCTATCTTAGATCACTAGTGTGTGTTTGTGTATGGTTGTTGCTATTGCATCTGTGTATATTAATATTCTATCTTTGGTCACTAGTGTGCGTTTGAGTATGGTTGTTGCTATTGGATCTGTGTATATTTATACTCTATCTTTGGTCACTAGTGTGTGTTTGTGTATGGTTGTTGCTATTGCATCTGTGTATATTTATATTCTATCTTTGGTCACTAGTGTGTGTTTGTGTATGGTTGTTTCTATTGCATCTGTGTATATTTATATTCTATCTGAGATCAATAGTGTGTGTTTGTGTATGGTTGTTGCTATTGCATCTGTGTATATTTATATTCTATCTTACATCACTCTGTGTGTTTGTGTATGGTTGTTGCTATTGCATCTGTGTATATTTATATTCTATCTTAGATCACTAGTGTGTGTTTGTGTATTGTTGTTGCTATGGTATCTGTGTATATTTATATTCTATCTTAGATCACTAGTGTGTGTTTGTGTATGGTTGTTGCTATTGCATCTGTGTATATTTATATTCTATCTTAGATCACTAGTGTGTGTTTGTGTATGGTTGTTGCTATTGCATCTGTGTATATTTATATTCTATCTTAGATCACTCGTGTGTGTTTGTGTATGGTTGTTGCTATTCCATCTGTGTATATTTATATTCTATCTTAGATCACTAGTGTGTGTTTGTGTATGGTTGTTGCTATGGCATCTGTGTATATTTATATTCTATCTTAGATCACTAGTGTGTGTTTGTGTATGGCTGTTGCTATTGCATCTGTGTATATTTATATTCTATCTTACATCACTCTGTGTGTGTTTGTGTATGGCTGTTGCTATTGCATCTGTGTATATTTATATTCTATCTTAGATCACTAGTGTGTGTTTGTGTATGGTTGTTGCTATTGGATCTCTGTATATTTATACTCCATCTTTGGTCACTAGTGTGTGTTTGTGTATGGTTGTTGCTATTGGATCTGTGTATATTTATACTCTATCTTTGGTCACTAGTGTGTGTTTGTGTATGGTTGTTGCTATTGCATCTGTGTATATTTATATTCTATCTTACATCACTCTGTGTGTTTGTGTATGGTTGTTGCTATTGCATCTGTGTATATTTATATTCTATCTTATATCACTAGTGTGTGTTTGTGTATGGTTGTTGCTATGGTATCTGTGTATATTTATATTCTATCTTAGATCACTAGTGTGTGTTTGTGTATGGTTGTTGCTATTGCATCTGTGTATATTTATATTCTATCTTAGATCACTAGTGTGTGTTTGTGTATGGTTGTTGCTATTGCATCTGTGTATATTTATATTCTATCTTAGATCACTAGTGTGTGTTTGTGTATGGTTGTTGCTATTGCATCTGTGTATATTAATATTCTATCTTTGGTCACTAGTGTGCGTTTGAGTATGGTTGTTGCTATTGGATCTGTGTATATTTATACTCTATCTTTGGTCACTAGTGTGTGTTTGTGTATGGTTGTTGCTATTGCATCTGTGTATATTTATATTCTATCTTTGGTCACTAGTGTGTGTTTGTGTATGGTTGTTTCTATTGCATCTGTGTATATTTATATTCTATCTGAGATCAATAGTGTGTGTTTGTGTATGGTTGTTGCTATTGCATCTGTGTATATTTATATTCTATCTTACATCACTCTGTGTGTTTGTGTATGGTTGTTGCTATTGCATCTGTGTATATTTATATTCTATCTTAGATAACTAGTGTGTGTTTGTGTATGGTTGTTGCTATGGCATCTGTGTATATTTATATTCTATCTTACATCACTCTGTGTGTGTTTGTGTATGGCTGTTGCTATTGCATCTGTGTATATTTATATTCTATCTTAGATCACTAGTGTGTGTTTGTGTATGGTTGTTGCTATTGGATCTGTGTATATTTATACTCCATCTTTGGTCACTAGTGTGTGTTTGTGTATGGTTGTTGCTATTGCATCTGTGTATATTTATACTCTATCTTTGGTCACTAGTGTGTGTTTGTGTATGGTTGTTGCTATTGGATCTGTGTATATTTATACTCTATCTTTGGTCACTAGTGTGTGTTTGTGTATGGTTGTTGCTATTGCATCTGTGTATATTTATATTCTATCTTATATCACTAGTGTGTGTTTGTGTATGGTTGTTGCTATGGTATCTGTGTATATTTATATTCTATCTTAGATCACTAGTGTGTGTTTGTGTATGGTTGTTGCTATTGCATCTGTGTATATTTATATTCTATCTTAGATCACTAGTGTGTGTTTGTGTATGGTTGTTGCTATTGCATCTGTGTATATTTATATTCTATCTTAGATCACTAGTGTGTGTTTGTGTATGGTTGTTGCTATTGCATCTGTGTATATTAATATTCTATCTTTGGTCACTAGTGTGCGTTTGAGTATGGTTGTTGCTATTGGATCTGTGTATATTTATACTCTATCTTTGGTCACTAGTGTGTGTTTGTGTATGGTTGTTGCTATTGCATCTGTGTATATTTATATTCTATCTTTGGTCACTAGTGTGTGTTTGTGTATGGTTGTTTCTATTGCATCTGTGTATATTTATATTCTATCTGAGATCAATAGTGTGTGTCTGTGTATGGTTGTTGCTATTGCATCTGTGTATATTTATATTCTATCTTACATCACTCTGTGTGTTTGTGTATGGTTGTTGCTATTGCATCTGTGTATATTTATATTCTATCTTAGATCACTAGTGTGTGTTTGCGTATGGTTGTTGCTATGGTATCTGTGTATATTTATATTCTATCTTAGATCACTAGTGTGTGTTTGTGTATGGTTGTTGCTATTGCATCTGTGTATATTTATATTCTATCTTAGATCACTAGTGTGTGTTTGTGTATGGTTGTTGCTATTGCATCTGTGTATATTTATATTCTATCTTAGATCACTCGTGTGTGTTTGTGTATGGTTGTTGCTATTGCATCTGTGTATATTTATATTCTATCTTAGATCACTAGTGTGTGTTTGTGTATGGTTGTTGCTATGGCATCTGTGTATATTTATATTCTATTTTAGATCACTAGTGTGTGTTTGTGTATGGCTGTTGCTATTGCATCTGTGTATATTTATATTCTATCTTACATCACTCTGTGTGTGTTTGTGTATGGCTGTTGCTATTGCATCTGTGTATATTTATATTCTATCTTAGATCACTAGTGTGTGTTTGTGTATGGTTGTTGCTATTGGATCTGTGTACATTTATACTCCATCTTTGGTCACTAGTGTGTGTTTGTGTATGGTTGTTGCTATTGCATCTGTGTATATTTATATTCTATCTTAGATCACTCGTGTGTGTTTGTGTATGGTTGTTGCTATTGCATCTGTGTATATTTATATTCTATCTTAGATCACTAGTGTGTGTTTGTGTATGGTTGTTGCTATGGAATCTGTGTATATTCATATTCTATCTTAGATAACTAGTGTGTGTTTGTTTATGGTTGTTGCTATTGGATCTGTGTATATTTATACTCTATCTTTGGGCACTAGTTTGTGTTTGTGTATGGTTGTTGCTATTCCACCTGTGTATATTTATATTCTATTTTAGATCACTAGTGTGTGTTTGTGTATGGTTGTTGCTATTGCATCTGTGTATATTTATAATCTATCTTACATCACTCTGTGTGTTTGTGTATAGTTGTTGCTATTGGATCTGTGTATATTTATATTCTATCTTAGATCACTCGTGTGTGTTTGTGTATGGTTGTTGCTATTGCATCTGTGTATATTTACATTCTATCTTTGGTCACTAGTGTGTGTTTGTGTATGGTTGTTGCTATTCCATCTGTGTATATTTATATTCTATCTTAGATCACTAGTGTGTGTTTGTGTATGGTTGTTGCTATTGCATCTGTGTATATTTATATTCTATCTTTGGTCACTAGTGTGTGTTTGTGTATGGTTGTTGCTATTCCATCTGTGTATATTTATATTCTATCTTAGATCACTAGTGTGTGTTCGTGTATGGTTGTTGCTATTGCATCTGTGTATATTTATATTCTATCTTAGATCTCTAGTGTGTGTTTGTGTATGGTTGTTGCTATTGCATCTGTGTATATTTATATTCTATCTTAGATCACTAGTGTGTGTTTGTCTATGGTTGTTTCTATTGCATCTGTGTATATTTAAACTCTATCTTTGGTCAGTAGTGTGTGATTGTGTATGGTTCTTGCTATTGCATCTGTGTATATTTATATTCTATCTTTGGTCACTAGTGCGTGTTTGTGTATGGTTATTGCTATTAGATCTGTGTATATTTATACTCTATCTTTGGTCACTATTGTGTGTTTGTGTATGGTTGTTGCTATGGCATCTGTGTATATTTATATTCTTTGTTAGATCACTAGTGTGTGTTTGTGTATGGCTGTTGCTATTGCATCTGTGTATATTTATATTCTAACTTACATCACTCTGTGTGTGTTTGTGTATGGCTGTTGCTATTGCATCTGTGTATATTTATATTCTATCTTAGATCACTAGTGTGTGTTTGTGTATGGTTGTTGCTATTGGATCTGTGTATATTTATACTCTATCTTTGGTCACTAGTGTGTGTTTGTGTATGGTTGTTGCTATTTCATCTGCGTATATTTATATTTTATCTTAGATCACTAGTGTGTGTTTGTGTATGGTTGATGCTATTCAATCTGTGTATATTTATATTCTATCTTAGATCACTAGTGTGTGTTTGTGTATGGTTGTTGCTATGGCATCTGTGTATACTTATATTCTATGTTAGATCACTAGTGTGTGTTTGTGTATGGCTGTTGCTATTGCATCTGTGTATATTTATATTCTATCTTATATCACTCTGTGTGTTTGTGTATGATTGTTGCTATTGCATCTGTGTATATTTATATTCTATCTTTGGTCACTAGTGTGTGTTTGTGTATGTTTGTTTCTATTGCATCTGTGTATATATATACACTATCTTTGGTCACTAGTGTGTGTTTGTGTATGGTTCTTGTAATTGCATCTGTGTATATTTATATTCTATCTTTGGTCTCTAGTGTGTGTTTGTGTATGGTTGTTGCTATTGCATCTATGTATATTTATATTCTATCTTTGGTCACTAGTGTGTGTTTGTGTATGGTTGTTGCTATTGGATCTGTGTATATTTATATTCTATCTTAGATCACTAGTGTGTGTTTGTGTATGGTTGTTGCTATTGCATCCATGTATATTTATATTCTATCTTTGGTCACTAGTGTGTGTTTGTGTATGGTTGTTGCTATTGGATCTGTGTATATTTATATTCTATCTTAGATCACTAGTGTGTGTTTGTGTATGGTTCTTGCTATTGCATCTGTGTATATTTATATTCTATCTTAGATCACTAGTGTGTGTTTGTGTATGCTTGTTGCTATTGGATCTGTGTATATTTATATTCTATCTTAGATCACTAGTGTGTGTTTGTGTATGGTTGTTGCTATTGCATCTGTGTATATTTATATTCTATCTTAGATCACTAGTGTGTGTTTGTGTATGTTCGGTGTTATTGCATCTGTTAATATTTATATTCTATCTTAGATCACTCGTGTGTGTTCGTGTATGGTTGTTGCTATTGCATCTGTGTATATTTATATTCTATCTTAGATCACTAGTGTGTATTTGTGTATGGTTGTTGCTATGGAATCTGTGTATATTCATATTCTATCTTAGATAACTAGTGTGTGTTTGTGTATGGTTGTTGCTATTGGATCTGTGTATATTTATACTCTATCTTTGGGCACTAGTTTGTGTTTGTGTATGGTTGTTGCTATTCCATCTGTGTATATTTATATTCTATTTTAGATCACTAGTGTGTGTTTGTGTATGGTTGTTGCTATTGCATCTGTGTATATTTATATTCTATCTTAGATCACTAGTGTGTGTTTGTGTATGGTTGTTGCTATTGCATCTGTGTATATTTATATTCTATCTTTGGTCACTAGTGTGTGTTTGTGTATGGTTGTTGCTATTCCATCTGTGTATATTTATATTCTATCTTAGATCACTAGTGTGTGTTCGTGTATGGTTGTTGCTATTGCATCTGTGTATATTTATATTCTATCTTACATCACTCTGTGTGTTTGTGTATGGTTGTTGCTATTGCATCTGTGTATATTTAAACTCTATCTTAGATCACTAGTGTGTGTTTGTGTATGGTTGTTGCTATTGCATCTGTGTATATTTATATTCTATCTTAGATCACTAGTGTGTGTTTGTCTATGGTTGTTTCTATTGCATCTGTGTATATTTAAACTCTATCTTTGGTCAGTAGTGTGCGATTGTGTATGGTTCTTGCTATTGCATCTGTGTATATTTATATTCTATCTTTGGTCACTAGTGCGTGTTTGTGTATGGTTATTGCTATTAGATCTGTGTATATTTATACTCTATCTTTGGTCACTATTGTGTGTTTGTGTATGGTTGTTGCTATGGCATCTGTGTATATTTATATTCTTTGTTAGATCACTAGTGTGTGTTTGTGTATGGCTGTTGCTATTGCATCTGTGTATATTTATATTCTAACTTACATCACTCTGTGTGTGTTTGTGTATGGCTGTTGCTATTGCATCTGTGTATATTTATATTCTATCTTAGATCACTAGTGTGTGTTTGTGTATGGTTGTTGCTATTGGATCTGTGTATATTTATACTCTATCTTTGGTCACTAGTGTGTGTTTGTGTATGGTTGTTGCTATTGCATCTGCGTATATTTATATTTTATCTTAGATCACTAGTGTGTGTTTGTGTATGGTTGATGCTATTCAATCTGTGTATATTTATATTCTATCTTAGATCACTAGCGTGTGTTTGTGTATGGTTGTTGCTATGGCATCTGTGTATACTTATATTCTATGTTAGATCACTAGTGTGTGTTTGTGTATGGCTGTTGCTATTGCATCTGTGTATATTTATATTCTATCTTATATCACTCTGTGTGTTTGTGTATGTTTGTTGCTATTGCATCTGTGTATATTTATATTCTATCTTTGGTCACTAGTGTGTGTTTGTGTATGTTTGTTTCTATTGCATCTGTGTATATATATACACTATCTTTGGTCACTAGTGTGTGTTTGTGTATGGTTCTTGTAATTGCATCTGTGTATATTTATATTCTATCTTTGGTCTCTAGTGTGTGTTTGTGTATGGTTGTTGCTATTGCATCTATGTATATTTATATTCTATCTTTGGTCACTAGTGTGTGTTTGTGTATGGTTGTTGCTATTGGATCTGTGTATATTTATATTCTATCTTAGATCACTAGTGTGTGTTTGTGTATGGTTGTTGCTATTGCATCCATGTATATTTATATTCTATCTTTGGTCACTAGTGTGTGTTTGTGTATGGTTGTTGCTATTGGATCTGTGTATATTTATATTCTATCTTAGATCACTAGTGTGTGTTTGTGTATGGTTCTTGCTATTGCATCTGTGTATATTTATATTCTATCTTAGATCACTAGTGTGTGTTTGTGTATGCTTGTTGCTATTGGATCTGTGTATATTTATATTCTATCTTAGATCACTAGTGTGTGTTTGTGTATGGTTGTTGCTATTGCATCTGTGTATATTTATATTCTATCTTAGATCACTAGTGTGTGTTTGTGTATGTTCGGTGTTATTGCATCTGTTAATATTTATATTCTATCTTAGATCACTCGTGTGTGTTCGTGTATGGTTGTTGCTATTGCATCTGTGTATATTTATATTCTATCTTAGATCACTAGTGTGTATTTGTGTATGGTTGTTGCTATGGAATCTGTGTATATTCATATTCTATCTTAGATAACTAGTGTGTGTTTGTGTATGGTTGTTGCTATTGGATCTGTGTATATTTATACTCTATCTTTGGGCACTAGTTTGTGTTTGTGTATGGTTGTTGCTATTCCATCTGTGTATATTTATATTCTATTTTAGATCACTAGTGTGTGTTTGTGTATGGTTGTTGCTATTGCATCTGTGTATATTTATATTCTATCTTACATCACTCTGTGTGTTTGTGTATAGTTGCTGCTATTGGATCTGTGTATATTCATATTCTATCTTAGATCACTCGTGTGTGTTTGTGTATGGTTGTTGCTATTGCATCTGTGTATATTTACATTCTATCTTTGGTCACTAGTGTGTGTTTGTGTATGGTTGTTGCTATTCCATCTGTGTATATTTATATTCTATCTTAGATCACTAGTGTGTGTTTGTGTATGGTTGTTGCTATTGCATCTGTGTATATTTATATTCTATCTTTGGTCACTAGTGTGTGTTTGTGTATGGTTGTTGCTATTTCATCTGTGTATATTTATATTCTATCTTAGATCACTAGTGTGTGTTCGTGTATGTTTGTTGCTATTGCATCTGTGTATATTTATATTCTATCTTAGATCACTAGTGTGTGTTTGTGTATGGTTGTTGCTATTGCATCTGTGTATATTTATATTCTATCTTACATCACTCTGTGTGTTTGTGTATGGTTGTTGCTATTGCATCTGTGTATATTTATATTCTATCTTTGGTCACTAGTGTGTGTTTGTCTATGGTTGTTTCTATTGCATCTGTGTATATTTAAACTCTATCTTTGGTCAGTAGTGTGTGATTGTGTATGGTTCTTGCTATTGCATCTGTGTATATTTATATTCTATCCTTGGTCACTAGTGTGTGTTTGTGTATGGTTGTTGCTATTCCATCTGTGTATATTTATATTCTATCTTAGATCACTAGTGTGTGTTTGTGTATGGTTGTTGCTATGGCATCTGTGTATATTTATATTCTATGTTAGATCACTAGTGTGTGTTTGTGTATGGCTGTTGCTATTGCATCTGTGTATATTTATATTCTCTCTTACATCACTCTGTGTGTGTTTGTGTATGGCTGTTGCTATTGCATCTGTGTATATTTATATTCTATCTTAGATCACTAGTGTGTGTTTGTGTATGGTTGTTGCTATTGCATCTGTGTATATTTATATTCTATCTTAGATCACTAGTGTGTGTTTGTGTATGTTCGGTGTTATTGCATCTGTTAATATTTATATTCTATCTTAGATCACTCGTGTGTGTTCGTGTATGGTTGTTGCTATTGCATCTGTGTATATTTATATTCTATCTTAGATCACTAGTGTGTATTTGTGTATGGTTGTTGCTATGGAATCTGTGTATATTCATATTCTATCTTAGATAACTAGTGTGTGTTTGTGTATGGTTGTTGCTATTGGATCTGTGTATATTTATACTCTATCTTTGGGCACTAGTTTGTGTTTGTGTATGGTTGTTGCTATTCCATCTGTGTATATTTATATTCTATTTTAGATCACTAGTGTGTGTTTGTGTATGGTTGTTGCTATTGCATCTGTGTATATTTATATTCTATCTTACATCACTCTGTGTGTTTGTGTATAGTTGCTGCTATTGGATCTGTGTATATTCATATTCTATCTTAGATCACTCGTGTGTGTTTGTGTATGGTTGTTGCTATTGCATCTGTGTATATTTACATTCTATCTTTGGTCACTAGTGTGTGTTTGTGTATGGTTGTTGCTATTCCATCTGTGTATATTTATATTCTATCTTAGATCACTAGTGTGTGTTTGTGTATGGTTGTTGCTATTGCATCTGTGTATATTTATATTCTATCTTTGGTCACTAGTGTGTGTTTGTGTATGGTTGTTGCTATTTCATCTGTGTATATTTATATTCTATCTTAGATCACTAGTGTGTGTTCGTGTATGTTTGTTGCTATTGCATCTGTGTATATTTATATTCTATCTTAGATCACTAGTGTGTGTTTGTGTATGGTTGTTGCTATTGCATCTGTGTATATTTATATTCTATCTTACATCACTCTGTGTGTTTGTGTATGGTTGTTGCTATTGCATCTGTGTATATTTATATTCTATCTTTGGTCACTAGTGTGTGTTTGTCTATGGTTGTTTCTATTGCATCTGTGTATATTTAAACTCTATCTTTGGTCAGTAGTGTGTGATTTTGTATGGTTCTTGCTATTGCATCTGTGTATATTTATATTCTATCCTTGGTCACTAGTGTGTGTTTGTGTATGGTTGTTGCTATTCCATCTGTGTATATTCATATTCTATCTTAGATCACTAGTGTGTGTTTGTGTATGGTTGTTGCTATGGCATCTGTGTATATTTATATTCTATGTTAGATCACTAGTGTGTGTTTGTGTATGGCTGTTGCTATTGCATCTGTGTATATTTATATTCTCTCTTACATCACTCTGTGTGTGTTTGTGTATGGCTGTTGCTATTGCATCTGTGTATATTTATATTCTATCTTAGATCACTAGTGTGTGTTTGTGTATGGTTGTTGCTATTGGATCTGTGTATATTTATACTCTATCTTTGGTCACTAGTGTGTGTTTGTGTATGGTTGTTGCTATTGCATCTGTGTATATTTATGTTCTATCTTAGATCACTAGTGTGTGTTTGTGTATGGTTGTTACTATTTCATCTGTGTATATTTATATTCTATCTTAGATCACTAGTGTGTGTTTGTGTATGGTTGTTGCTATGGCATCTGTGTATATTTATATTCTATGTTAGATCACTAGTGTGTGTTTGTGTATGGCTGTTGTTATTGCATCTGTGTATATTTATATTCTATCTTACATCACTCTGTGTGTTTGTGTATGATTGTTGCTATTGCATCTGTGTATATTTATATTCTATCTTTGGTCACTAGTGTGTGTTTGTGTATGTTTGTTTCTATTGCATCTGTGTATATATATACACTATCTTTGGTCACTAGTGTGTGTTTGTGTATGGTTCTTGTAATTGCATCTGTGTATATTTATATTCTATCTTTGGTCACTAGTGTGTGTTTGTGTATGGTTCTTGCTATTGCACCTGTGTATATTTATATTCTATCTTAGATCACTAGTGTGTGTTTGTGTATGCTTGTTGTTATTGGATTTGTGCATATTTATATTCTATCTTAGATCACTAGTGTGTGTTTGTGTATGATTGTTGCTATTGCATCTGTTAATATTTATATTCTATCTTAGATCACTAGTGTGTGTATGTGTATGGTTGTTGCTATTGCATCTGTGTATATTTATATTCTATCTTACATCACTCTGTGTGTTTGTGTATGGTTTTTGCTATTGCATCTGTGTATATTTATATTCTATCTTAGATCACTAGTGTGTGTTTGTGTACGGTTGTTGCTATTGCATCTGTGTATATTTATATTCTATCTTAGATCACTAGTGTGTGTTTGTGTATGGTTGTTGCTATTGCACCTGTGTATATTTATATTCTATCTTACATCACTAGTGTGTGTTTGTGTATGGTTGTTGCTATGGCATCTGTGTATATTTATATTCTATCTTACATCACTCTGTGTGTTTGTGTATGGTTGTTGCTATTGCATCTGTGTATATTTATATTCTATCTTTGGTCACTAGTGTGTGTTTGTGTATGGATGTTGCTATTGCATCTGTGTATATTTATATTCTATCTTAGATCACTAGTGTGAGTTTGTGTATGGTTGTTGCTATTGCATCTGTGTATATTTATATTCTATCTTTGGTCACTAGTGTGTGTTTGTGTATGGTTGTTGCTATTGGGTCTGTATATATTTATATTCTATCTTAGATCACTAGTGTGTGTTTGTGTATGGTTGTTGCTATTGCATCTGTGTATATTAATATGCTATCTTTGGTCACTAGTGTGCGTTTGAGTATGGTTGTTGCTATTGGATCTGTGTACATTTATACTCTATCTTTGGTCACTAGTGTCTGTTTGTGTATGGTTCTTGCTATTGCATCTGTGTATATTTATAATCTATCTAAGATTACTAGTGTGTGTTTGTGTATAGTTGTTGCTATTGCATCTGTGTATATTTATATTCTATCTTTGGTCTCTAGTGTGTGTTTGTGTATGGTTGTTGCTATTGCATCTATGTATATTTATATTCTATCTTAGATCACTAGTGTGTGTTTGTGTATGGTTCTTGCTATTGCATCTGTGTATATTTATATTCTATCTTAGATCACTAGTGTGTGTTTGTGTATGCTTGTTGCTATTGGATCTGTGTATATTTATATTCTATCTTAGATCACTAGTGTGTGTTTGTGTATGGTTGTTGCTATTGCATCTGTGTATATTTATATTCTATCTTAGAGCACTAGTGTGTGTTTGTGTATGGTTGTTGCTATTGCATCTGTGTATATTTATATTCTATCTTTGGTCACTAGTGTGTGTTTGTGTATGTTCGTTGTTATTGCATCTGTTAATATTTATATTCTATCTTAGATCACTCGTGTGTGCTTGTGTATGGTTGTTGCTATTCCATCTGTGTATATTTATATTCTATCTTAGATCACTAGTGTGTGTTTGTGTATGTTTGTTGCTATGGCATCTGTGTATATTTATATTCTATCTTAGATCACCAGTGTGTGTTTGTGTATGGTTGTTGCTATTGCATCTGTGTATATTTATATTCTATCTTACATCACTCTGTGTGTTTGTGTATGGTTGTTGCTATTGCATCTGTGTATATTTATATTCTATCTTAGATCACTAGTGTGTGTTTGTGTATGGTTGTTGCTTTTGCATCTGTGTATATTTATATTTTATCTTACATCATTCTGTGTGTTTGTGTATGGTTGTTGCTATTGCATCTGTGTATATTTATATTCTATCTTTGGTCACTAGTGTGTGTTTGTGTATGGTTGTTGCTATTGCATCTGTGTATATTTATAATCTATCTTAGATCACTAGTGTTTGTTTGTGTATGGTTGTTGCTATTGCATCTGTGTATATTTATATTATATCTTAGAACACTAGTGTGTGTTTGTGTATGGTTGTTGCCATTGCATCTGTGTATATTTATATTCTATCTTAGATCACTAGTGTGTGTTTGTGTATGGTTGTTGCTATTGCATCTGTGTATATTTATATTCTATCTTTGGTCACTAGTGTGTGTTTGTGTATGGTTGTTGCTATTGCATCTGTGTATATTTATATTCTATCTTAGATCACTAGTGTGTGTTTGTGTATGGTTGTTGCTATTGCATCTGTGTATATTTATATTCTATCTTAGATCACTAGTGTGTGTTTGTGTATGGTTGTTGCTATTGCATCAGTGTATATTCATATTATATCTTAGATCACTAGTGTGTGTTTGTGTATGGTTGTTGCCATTGCATCTGTGTATATTTATATTCTATCTTAGATCACTAGTGTGTGTTTGTGTATGGTTGTTGCTATTGCATCTGTGTATATTTATATTCTATCTTTGGTCACTAGTGTGTGTTTGTGTATGGTTGTTGCTATTGTGTCTGTATATATTTATATTCTATCTTAGATCACTAGTGTGTGTTTGTGTATGGTTGTTGCTATTGCATCTGTGTATATTAATATTCTATCTTTGGTCACTAGTGTGCGTTGGAGTATGGTTGTTGCTATTGGATCTGTGTATATTTATACTCTATCTTTGGTCACTAGTGTCTGTTTGTTTATGGTTCTTGCTATTGCATCTGTGTATATTTATATTCTATCTTAGATCACTAGTGTGTGTTTGTGTATAGTTGTTGCTATTGCATCTGTGTATATTTATATTCTATCTTTGGTCTCTAGTGTGTGTTTATGTATGGTTGTTGCTATTGCATCTATGTATATTTATATTCTATCTTTGGTCACTAGTGAGTGTTTGTGTATGGTTGTTGCTATTGGATCTGTGTATATTTATATTCTATCTTAGATCACTAGTGTGTGTTTGTGTATGGTTGTTGCTATTGCATCTATGTATATTTATATTCTATCTTTGGTCACTAGTGTGTGTTTGTGTATGGTTGTTGCTATTGGATCTGTGTATATTTATATTCTATCTTAGATCACTAGTGTGTGTTTGTGTACCGTTGTTGCTATTGCATCTGTGTATATCTATATTCTATCTTAGATCACTAGTGTGTGTTTGTGTATGGTTGTTGCTATTGCATCTGTCTATATTTATATTCTATCTTAGATCACTAGTGTGTGTTTGTGAATGTTTGTTGCTATTGCATCTGTGTATATTTATATTCTATCTTAGATCACTAGTGTGCGTTTGTGTATGGTTGTTGCTATTCCATCTGTGTATATTTATATTCTATCTTAGATCACTAGTCTGTGTTTGTGTATGGTTGTTGCTATGGCATCTGTGTATATTTATATTCTATCTTAGATCACCAGTGTGTGTTTGTGTATGGTTGTTGCTATTGCATCTGTGTATATTTATATTCTATCTTACATCACTCTGTGTGTTTGTGTATGGTTGTTGCTATTGCATCTGTGTATATTTATATTCTATCTTAGATCACTAGTGTGTGTTTGTGTATGGTTGTTGCTTTTGCATCTGTGTATATTTATATTTTATCTTACATCATTCTGTGTGTTTGTGTATGGTTGTTGCTATTGCATCTGTGTATATTTATATTCTATCTTTGGTCACTAGTGTGTGTTTGTGTATGGTTGTTGCTATTGCATCTGTGTATATTTATAATCTATCTTAGATCACTAGTGTGTGTTTGTGTATGGTTGTTGCTATTGCATCTGTGTATATTTATATTATATCTTAGAACACTAGTGTGTGTTTGTGTATGGTTGTTGCCATTACATCTGTGTATATTTATATTCTATCTTAGATCACTAGTGTGTGTTTGTGTATGGTTGTTGCTATTGCATCTGTGTATATTTATATTCTATCTTTGGTCACTAGTGTGTGTTTGTGTATGGTTGTTGCTATTGCATCTGTGTATATTTATATTCTATCTTAGATCACTAGTGTGTGTTTGTGTATGGTTGTTGCTATTGGATCTGTGTATATTTATATTCTATCTTAGATCACTAGTGTGTGTTTGTGTATGGTTGTTGCTATTGCATCAGTGTATATTCATATTATATCTTAGATCACTAGTGTGTGTTTGTGTATGGTTGTTGCCATTGCATCTGTGTATATTTATATTCTATCTTAGATCACTAGTGTGTGTTTGTGTATGGTTGTTGCTATTGCATCTGTGTATATTTATATTCTATCTTTGGTCACTAGTGTGTGTTTGTGTATGGTTGTTGCTATTGGATCTGTGTATATTTATATTCTATCTTAGATCACTAGTGTGTGTTTATGTATGGTTGTTGCTATTGCATCTGTGTATATTTATACTCTATCTTAGATCACTAGTGTGTGTTTGTGTATGGTTGTTGCTATTGCATCTGTGTATATTTATATTCTATCTTAGATCACTAGTGTGTGTTTGTGTATGGTTGTTGCTATTCCATCTGTGTATATTTATATTCTATCTTAGATCACTAGTGTGTGTTTGTGTATGATTGTTGCTATGGCATCTGTGTATATTTATATTCTATCTTAGATCACCAGTGTGTGTTTGTGTATGGTTGTTGCTATTGCATCTGTGTATATTTATATTTTATCTTACATCATTCTGTGTGTTTGTGTATGGTTGTTGCTATTGCATCTGTGTATATTTATATTCTATCTTTGGTCACTAGTGTGTGTTTGTGTATGGTTGTTGCTATTGCATCTGTGTATATTTATATTCTATCTTAGATCACTAGTGTGTTTGTGTATGGTTGTTGCTATTGCATCTGTGTATATTTATATTCTATCTTTGGTCACTAGTGTGTGTTTGTGTATGGTTGTTGCTATTGCGTCTGTGTATATTTATATTCTATCTTAGATCACTAGTGTGTGTTTGTGTATGGTTGTTGCTATTGCATCTTTGTATATTTATATTCTATCTTAGATCACTAGTGTGTGTTTGTGTATGGTTGTTGCTATTGCATCAGTGTATATTTATATTATATCTTAGATCACTAGTGTGTGTTTGTGTATGGTTGTTGCCATTGCATCTGTGTATATTTATATTCTATCTTAGATCACTAGTGTGTGTTTGTGTATGGTTGTTGCTATTGCATCTGTGTATATTTATATTCTATCTTTGGTCACTAGTCTGTGTTTGTGTATGGCTGTTGCTATTGGATCTGTGTATATTTATATTCTATCTTAGATCACTCGTGTGTGTTTGTGTATGGTTGTTGCTATTGCATCTGTGTATATTTATATTCCATTTTAGATCACTAGTGTGTGTTTGTGTATGGTTGTTGCTATTGCATCTGTGAATATCTTTTATTCTATCTTAGATCAGTAGTGTGTGTTTGTGTATTGTTGTTGCTATTGCATCAGTGTATATTCATATTATATCTTAGATCACTAGTGTGTGTTTGTGTATGGTTGTTGCCATTGCATCTGTGTATATTTATATTCTATCTTAGATCACTAGTGTGTGTTTGTGTATGGTTGTTGCTATTGCATCTGTGTATATTTATATTCTATCTTTGGTCACTAGTGTGTGTTTGTGTATGGTTGTTGCTATTGTGTCTGTATATATTTATATTCTATCTTAGATCACTAGTGTGTGTTTGTGTATGGTTGTTGCTATTGCATCTGTGTATATTAATATTCTATCTTTGGTCACTAGTGTGCGTTGGAGTATGGTTGTTGCTATTGGATCTGTGTATATTTATACTCTATCTTTGGTCACTAGTGTCTGTTTGTTTATGGTTCTTGCTATTGCATCTGTGTATATTTATATTCTATCTTAGATCACTAGTGTGTGTTTGTGTATAGTTGTTGCTATTGCATCTGTGTATATTTATATTCTATCTTTGGTCTCTAGTGTGTGTTTATGTATGGTTGTTGCTATTGCATCTATGTATATTTATATTCTATCTTTGGTCACTAGTGAGTGTTTGTGTATGGTTGTTGCTATTGGATCTGTGTATATTTATATTCTATCTTAGATCACTAGTGTGTGTTTGTGTATGGTTGTTGCTATTGCATCTATGTATATTTATATTCTATCTTTGGTCACTAGTGTGTGTTTGTGTATGGTTGTTGCTATTGGATCTGTGTATATTTATATTCTATCTTAGATCACTAGTGTGTGTTTGTGTACCGTTGTTGCTATTGCATCTGTGTATATCTATATTCTATCTTAGATCACTAGTGTGTGTTTGTGTATGGTTGTTGCTATTGCATCTGTCTATATTTATATTCTATCTTAGATCACTAGTGTGTGTTTGTGAATGTTTGTTGCTATTGCATCTGTGTATATTTATATTCTATCTTAGATCACTAGTGTGTGTTTGTGTATGGTTGTTGCTATTGTATCTGTGTATATTTATATTCTATCTTAGATCACTAGTGTGCGTTTGTGTATGGTTGTTGCTATTCCATCTGTGTATATTTATATTCTATCTTAGATCACTAGTCTGTGTTTGTGTATGGTTGTTGCTATGGCATCTGTGTATATTTATATTCTATCTTAGATCACCAGTGTGTGTTTGTGTATGGTTGTTGCTATTGCATCTGTGTATATTTATATTCTATCTTACATCACTCTGTGTGTTTGTGTATGGTTGTTGCTATTGCATCTGTGTATATTTATATTCTATCTTAGATCACTAGTGTGTGTTTGTGTATGGTTGTTGCTTTTGCATCTGTGTATATTTATATTTTATCTTACATCATTCTGTGTGTTTGTGTATGGTTGTTGCTATTGCATCTGTGTATATTTATATTCTATCTTTGGTCACTAGTGTGTGTTTGTGTATGGTTGTTGCTATTGCATCTGTGTATATTTATAATCTATCTTAGATCACTAGTGTGTGTTTGTGTATGGTTGTTGCTATTGCATCTGTGTATATTTATATTATATCTTAGAACACTAGTGTGTGTTTGTGTATGGTTGTTGCCATTGCATCTGTGTATATTTATATTCTATCTTAGATCACTAGTGTGTGTTTGTGTATGGTTGTTGCTATTGCATCTGTGTATATTTATATTCTATCTTTGGTCACTAGTGTGTGTTTGTGTATGGTTGTTGCTATTGCATCTGTGTATATTTATATTCTATCTTAGATCACTAGTGTGTGTTTGTGTATGGTTGTTGCTATTGGATCTGTGTATATTTATATTCTATCTTAGATCACTAGTGTGTGTTTGTGTATGGTTGTTGCTATTGCATCAGTGTATATTCATATTATATCTTAGATCACTAGTGTGTGTTTGTGTATGGTTGTTGCCATTGCATCTGTGTATATTTATATTCTATCTTAGATCACTAGTGTGTGTTTGTGTATGGTTGTTGCTATTGCATCTGTGTATATTTATTTTCTATCTTTGGTCACTAGTGTGTGTTTGTGTATGGTTGTTGCTATTGGGTCTGTATATATTTATATTCTATCTTAGATCACTAGTGTGTGTTTGTGTATGGTTGTTGCTATTGCATCTGTGTATATTAATATTCTATCTTTAGTCACTAGTGTGCGTTTGAGTATGGTTGTTGCTATTGGATCTGTGTATATTTATACTCTATCTTTGGTGACTAGTGTCTGTTTGTGTATGGTTCTTGCTATTGCATCTGTGTATATTTATATTCTATCTTAGATCACTAGTGTGTGTTTGTGTATAGTTGTTGCTATTGCATCTGTGTATATTTATATTCTATCTTTGGTCTCTAGTGTGTGTTTGTGTATCGTTGTTGCTATTGCATCTATGTATATTTATATTCTATCTTTGGTCACTAGTGTGTGTTTGTGTATGGTTGTTGCTATTGGATCTGTGTATATTCATATTCTATCTTAGATCACTAGTGTGTGTTTGTGTATGGTTGTTGCTATTGCATCTATGTATATTTATATTCTATCTTTGGTCACTAGTGTGTGTTTGTGTATGGTTGTTGCTATTGGATCTGTGTATATTTATATTCTATCTTAGATCACTAGTGTGTGTTTATGTATGGTTGTTGCTATTGCATCTGTGTATATTTATACTCTATCTTAGATCACTAGTGTGTGTTTGTGTATGGTTGTTGCTATTGCATCTGTGTATATTTATATTCTATCTTAGATCACTAGTGTGTGTTTGTGTATGGTTGTTGCTATTCCATCTGTGTATATTTATATTCTATCTTAGATCACTAGTGTGTGTTTGTGTATGATTGTTGCTATGGCATCTGTGTATATTTATATTCTATCTTAGATCACCAGTGTGTGTTTGTGTATGGTTGTTGCTATTGCATCTGTGTATATTTATATTTTATCTTACATCATTCTGTGTGTTTGTGTATGGTTGTTGCTATTGCATCTGTGTATATTTATATTCTATCTTTGGTCACTAGTGTGTGTTTGTGTATGGTTGTTGCTATTGCATCTGTGTATATTTATATTCTATCTTAGATCACTAGTGTGTTTGTGTATGGTTGTTGCTATTGCATCTGTGTATATTTATATTCTATCTTTGGTCACTAGTGTGTGTTTGTGTATGGTTGTTGCTATTGCGTCTGTGTATATTTATATTCTATCTTAGATCACTAGTGTGTGTTTGTGTATGGTTGTTGCTATTGCATCTTTGTATATTTATATTCTATCTTAGATCACTAGTGTGTGTTTGTGTATGGTTGTTGCTATTGCATCAGTGTATATTTATATCATATCTTAGATCACTAGTGTGTGTTTGTGTATGGTTGTTGCCATTGCATCTGTGTATATTTATATTCTATCTTAGATCACTAGTGTGTGTTTGTGTATGGTTGTTGCTATTGCATCTGTGTATATTTATATTCTATCTTTGGTCACTAGTCTGTGTTTGTGTATGGCTGTTGCTATTGGATCTGTGTATATTTATATTCTATCTTAGATCACTCGTGTGTGTTTGTGTATGGTTGTTGCTATTGCATCTGTGTATATTTATATTCTATTTTAGATCACTAGTGTGTGTTTGTGTATGGTTGTTGCTATTGCATCTGTGAATATCTTTTATTCTATCTTAGATCAGTAGTGTGTGTTTGTGTATTGTTGTTGCTATTGCATCTGTGTATATTTATATTCTATCTTAGATCACTAGTGTGTGTTTGTGTATGGTTGTCGCTATTGCATCTGTGTATATTTATATTCTATCTTAGATCACTAGTGTGTGTTTGTGTATGGTTGTCGCTATTGCATCTGTGTATATTTATATTCTATCTTAGATCACTAGTGTGTGTTTGTGTATGGTTGTTGCTATTGCATCTGTGTATATTTATATTCTATCTTAGATCACTAGTGTGTGTTTGTGTATGGTTGTTGCTATTGCATCTGTGTATATTTATATTTTATCTTACATCATTCTGTGTGTTTGTGTATGGTTGTTGCCATTGCATCTGTGTATATTTATATTCTATCTTAGATCACTAGTGTGTGTTTGTGTATGGTTGTTGCTATTGCATCTGTGTATATTTATATTCTATCTTTGGTCACTAGTGTGTGTTTGTGTATGGTTGTTGCTATTGCATCTGTGTATATTTATATTCTATCTTAGATCACTAGTGTGTGTTTGTGTATGGTTGTTGCTATTGCATCTATGTATATTTATATTCTATCTTTGGTCACTAGTGTGTGTTTGTGTATGGTTGTTGCTATTGGATCTGTGTATATTCATATTCTATCTTAGATCACTAGTGTGTGTTTGTGTATGGTTGTTGCTATTGCATCTATGTATATTTATATTCTATCTTTGGTCACTAGTGTGTGTTTGTGTATGGTTGTTGCTATTGGATCTGTGTATATTTATATTCTATCTTAGATCACTAGTGTGTGTTTATGTATGGTTGTTGCTATTGCATCTGTGTATATTTATACTCTATCTTAGATCACTAGTGTGTGTTTGTGTATGGTTGTTGCTATTGCATCTGTGTATATTTATATTCTATCTTAGATCACTAGTGTGTGTTTGTGTATGGTTGTTGCTATTCCATCTGTGTATATTTATATTCTATCTTAGATCACTAGTGTGTGTTTGTGTATGATTGTTGCTATGGCATCTGTGTATATTTATATTCTATCTTAGATCACCAGTGTGTGTTTGTGTATGGTTGTTGCTATTGCATCTGTGTATATTTATATTCTATCTTACATCACTCTGTGTGTTTGTGTATGGTTGTTGCTATTGCATCTGTGTATATTTATATTCTATCTTAGATCACTAGTGTGTGTTTGTGTATGGTTGTTGCTTTTGCATCTGTGTATATTTATATTTTATCTTACATCATTCTGTGTGTTTGTGTATGGTTGTTGCTATTGCATCTGTGTATATTTATATTCTATCTTAGATCACTAGTGTGTGTTTGTGTATGGTTGTTGCTATTGCATCTTTGTATATTTATATTCTATCTTAGATCACTAGTGTGTGTTTGTGTATGGTTGTTGCTATTGCATCAGTGTATATTTATATTATATCTTAGATCACTAGTGTGTGTTTGTGTATGGTTGTTGCCATTGCATCTGTGTATATTTATATTCTATCTTAGATCACTAGTGTGTGTTTGTGTATGGTTGTTGCTATTGCATCTGTGTATATTTATATTCTATCTTTGGTCACTAGTCTGTGTTTGTGTATGGCTGTTGCTATTGGATCTGTGTATATTTATATTCTATCTTAGATCACTCGTGTGTGTTTGTGTATGGTTGTTGCTATTGCATCTGTGTATATTTATATTCTATTTTAGATCACTAGTGTGTGTTTGTGTATGGTTGTTGCTATTGCATCTGTGAATATCTTTTATTCTATCTTAGATCAGTAGTGTGTGTTTGTGTATTGTTGTTGCTATTGCATCTGTGTATATTTATATTCTATCTTAGATCACTAGTGTGTGTTTGTGTATGATTGTTGCTATGGCATCTGTGTATATTTATATTCTATCTTAGATCACCAGTGTGTGTTTGTGTATGGTTGTTGCTATTGCATCTGTGTATATTTATACTCTATCTTAGATCACTAGTGTGTGTTTGTGTATGGTTGTTGCTATTGCATCTGTGTATATTTATATTCTATCTTAGATCACTAGTGTGTGTTTGTGTATGGTTGTTGCTATTCCATCTGTGTATATTTATATTCTATCTTAGATCACTAGTGTGTGTTTGTGTATGATTGTTGCTATGGCATCTGTGTATATTTATATTCTATCTTAGATCACCAGTGTGTGTTTGTGTATGGTTGTTGCTATTGCATCTGTGTATATTTATATTCTATCTTACATCACTCTGTGTGTTTGTGTATGGTTGTTGCTATTGCATCTGTGTATATTTATATTCTATCTTAGATCACTAGTGTGTGTTTGTGTATGGTTGTTGCTTTTGCATCTGTGTATATTTATATTTTATCTTACATCATTCTGTGTGTTTGTGTATGGTTGTTGCTATTGCATCTGTGTATATTTATATTCTATCTTAGATCACTAGTGTGTGTTTGTGTATGGTTGTTGCTATTGCATCTTTGTATATTTATATTCTATCTTAGATCACTAGTGTGTGTTTGTGTATGGTTGTTGCTATTGCATCAGTGTATATTTATATTATATCTTAGATCACTAGTGTGTGTTTGTGTATGGTTGTTGCCATTGCATCTGTGTATATTTATATTCTATCTTAGATCACTAGTGTGTGTTTGTGTATGGTTGTTGCTATTGCATCTGTGTATATTTATATTCTATCTTTGGTCACTAGTCTGTGTTTGTGTATGGCTGTTGCTATTGGATCTGTGTATATTTATATTCTATCTTAGATCACTCGTGTGTGTTTGTGTATGGTTGTTGCTATTGCATCTGTGTATATTTATATTCTATTTTAGATCACTAGTGTGTGTTTGTGTATGGTTGTTGCTATTGCATCTGTGAATATCTTTTATTCTATCTTAGATCAGTAGTGTGTGTTTGTGTATTGTTGTTGCTATTGCATCTGTGTATATTTATATTCTATCTTAGATCACTAGTGTGTGTTTGTGTATGGTTGTCGCTATTGCATCTGTGTATATTTATATTCTATCTTAGATCACTAGTGTGTGTTTGTGTATGGTTGTCGCTATTGCATCTGTGTATATTTATATTCTATCTTAGATCACTAGTGTGTGTTTGTGTATGGTTGTTGCTATTGCATCTGTGTATATTTATATTCTATCTTAGATCACTAGTGTGTGTTTGTGTATGGTTGTTGCTATTGCATCTGTGTATATTTATATTTTATCTTACATCATTCTGTGTGTTTGTGTATGGTTGCTGCTATTGCATCTGTGTATATTTATATTCTATCTTAGATCACTAGTGTGAGTTTGTGTATGGTTGTTGCTATTGCATCTGTGTATAATTATATTCTATCTTAGATCACTAGTGTGTGTTTGTGTATGGTTGTTGCTATTGCATCTGTGTATAATTATATTCTATCTTAGATCACTAGTGTGTGTTTGTGTATGGTTGTTGCTATTTCATCTGTGTATATTTATATTCTATCTTAGATCACTAGTGTGTGTTTGTGTATGGTTGTTGCTATTGCATCTGTGTATAATTATATTCTATCTTAGATCACTAGTGTGTGTTTGTGTATGGTTGTTGCTGTTGCATCTGTGTATATTTATATTTCATCTTAGATCACTAGTGTGTGTTTGTGTATGGTTGTTGCTATTGCATCTGTGTATATTTATATTTTATCTTACATCATTCTGTGTGTTTGTGTATGGTTGCTGCTATTGCATCTGTGTATATTTATATTCTATCTTAGATCACTAGTGTGAGTTTGTGTATGGTTGTTGCTATTGCATCTGTGTATAATTATATTCTATCTTAGATCACTAGTGTGTGTTTGTGTATGGTTGTTGCTATTGCATCTGTGTATAATTATATTCTATCTTAGATCACTAGTGTGTGTTTGTGTATGGTTGTTGCTATTTCATCTGTGTATATTTATATTCTATCTTAGATCACTAGTGTGTGTTTGTGTATGGTTGTTGCTATTGCATCTGTGTATAATTATATTCTATCTTAGATCACTAGTGTGTGTTTGTGTATGGTTGTTGCTATTGCATCTGTGTATATTTATATTTCATCTTAGATCACTAGTGTGTGTTTGTGTATGGTTGTTGCTATTGCATCTGTGTATATTTATATTCTATCTTAGATCACTAGTGTGAGTTTGTGTATGGCCGTTGCTATTGCATCTGTGTATATTTATATTCTATCTTAGATCACTAGTGTGTGTTTGTGTATGGTTGTTGCTATTGCATCTGTGTATATTTTTTATTCTATCTTAGATCAGTAGTGTGTGTTTGTGTATTGTTGTTGCTATTGCATCTGTGTATATTTATATTCTATCTTAGATCACTAGTGTGTGTTTGTGTATGGTTGTCGCTATTGCATCTGTGTATATTTATATTCTATCTTAGATCACTAGTGTGTGTTTGTGTATGGTTGTTGCTATTGCATCTGTGTATATTTATATTCTATCTTAGATCACTAGTGTGTGTTTGTGTATGGTTGTTGCTATTGCATCTGTGTATATTTATATTCTATCTTAGATCACTAGTGTGTGTTTGTGTATGGTTGTTGCTATGGCATCTGTGTATATTTATATGTGTTTGTGTATGGTTTTTGCTATTGCATCTGTGTATAATTATATTCTATCTTACATCACTCTGTGTGTTTGTGTATGGTTGTTGCTATTGCATCTGTGTATATTTATATTCTACCTTAGATCACTAGTGTGTGTTTGTGTATGGTTGTCGCTATTGCATCTGTGTATATTTATATTCTTTATTTGGTCACTAGTTTGTGTTTGTGTATGGTTGTTGCTATTGCATCTGTGTATATTTATATTCTATCTTAGATCACTAGTGTGAGTTTGTGTATGGCTGTTGCTATTGCATCTGTGTATACTTATATTCTATCTTAGATCACTAGTGTGTGTTTGTGTATGGTTGTTGCTATTGCATCTGTGTATAATTATATTCTATCTTAGATCACTAGTGTGTGTTTGTGTATGGTTGTTGCCATTGCATCAGTGTATATTTATATTCTATCTTAGATCACTAGTGTCTGTTTGTGTATGGTTGTTGCTATTGCATCTGTGTATATTTATATTCTATCTTAGATCACTAGTGTGTGTTTGTGTATGGTTGTTGCTATTGCATCTGTGTATAATTATATTCTATCTTAGATCACTAGTGTGTGTTTGTGTATGGTTGTTGCTATTGCATCTGTGTATATTTATATTCTATCTTAGATCACTAGTGTGTGTTTGTGTATGGTTGTTGCCATTGCATCTGTGTATATTTATATTCTATCTTAGATCACTAGTGTGTGTTTGTGTATGGTTGTCGCTATTGCATCTGTGTATATTTATATTCTTTCTTTGGTCACTAGTGTGTGTTTGTGTATGGTTGTTGCTATTGCATCTGTGTATATTTATATTCTATCTTAGATTACTAGTGTGAGTTTGTGTATGGCTGTTGCTATTGCATCTGTGTATATTTATATTCTATCTTAGATCACTAGTGTGTGTTTGTGTATGGTTGTTGCTATTGCATCTGTGTATAATTATATTCTATCTTAGATCACTAGTGTGTGTTTGTGTATGGTTGTTGCCATTGCATCAGTGTATATTTATATTCTGTCTTAGATCACTAGTGTGTGTTTGTGTATGGTTGTTGCTATTGCATCTGTGTATATTTATATTCTATCTTTGGTCACTAGTGTGTGTTTGTGTATGGTTGTTGCTATTCCATCTGTGTATATTTATATTCTATCTTAGATCACTAGTGTGTGTTTGTGTATGGTTGTTGCTATTGCATCTGTATATAATTATATTATATCTTAGATCACTAGTGTGTGTTTGTGTATGGTTGTTGCTATTGCATCTGTATATATTTATATTATATCTTAGATCACTAGCGTGTGTTTGTGTATGGTCGTTGCTATTCCATTCATGTTTTCTGTTCAGCTTAAGTTTTCTTAATTCTATTTCTGTAGCCTTCATAATGTGCCTAATTATGGAGTCATTCCTATGTTTAGATATTATTTTAACTTCTATGTTGTCTATCTTACTATCATGTTTTTGTCTTGCATGTTCTTATTGTACCGAATTGTCTTTTTGTTTTTTTAGTTCACTCCAGTGTTCACTAATCTCTCTCCTATGCTACCGGCTGTCTTTCCTATGCACGTCGTTGTCACGTTTCTGCAAATATCCTTTCTACATCTTAGTCATAACCTACGTTTCTTGTTTTACAATTTATTTGTGGACTTACTCTACATATTACACATTTCTTATTTGTACAGCGTGTTTTTTAAAGGAGTAAGTTTTACTGATCAGTGATTTTATGCTAGTCCCTGGCTTTTCTATCACTTTAATATTTAAATATTGTTATACTTTGGGAGGGTCATGTTGCCAATAAGAAACACACGCACCAGTTTCTTTCACTTCAATTTATTATAATAAATTTATAATAAATTTATAAGTTTATAAATTTCTGGTTGGTTGGTTGGTTCCACAACCAGATAGTTGTTTATATATTGTCATAGTTCTTTCGTCACACACTCTGTGACCTCTTCAGTGACTGGGGATTCCTTTCTTTGTTTCTGTGCCTCTCCTTACATATTTAGAAGGGACCTAAATAAACATAAACTCAATATTAAGATAGTAGAAAGACCAGGTACCTCCGTAAAACCACTTATTAGCAAGACAGTCCCGTTTCAAAGACCCTCATGTATAGATAAGAAATGTATAACCTGTAAAATAAGCCCCCATATTAACTGTAAAACTAGAAATGTAGTGTATAGCATAAGATGTACTGAAGGACAATGTAGAGACAAAAATATAGTGTACATAGGTGAGACAGCTCGTAGTGTAGGGGAACGGATAAATGAACACTGGCGAGACCTTCAAGATAGTAAAGAATCATCTGTACTCTACCAACATGCTAAAATAGAACACAAGGGTAAATTAGAGAACATAGAAATAAAAATAGAATCTACACACAGAAAAGACGCAATGTTTAGACAAATTACAGAGGCAATAAACATAAAAGAATTACAACCAAAATTAAATAGAAAATATGAGTGGAACAGCAACATCACAACTTAGAATTAAGGACAAAATAAAAACACACACACACATAGAACAAACAACCAACTAGTAACATGTAAATAAACAAATAAATAAATGAACATAAACACACACAGACACCCGGATGTGGCGCATGCGCAGACTGAGCACACAACACACACACAGAAACAAAATGGCGTAGGACAGAACAAAGGAGAGGCACAGAAACAAAGAAAGGAATCTCCAGTCACTGAAGAGGTCACAGAGTGTGTGACGAAAGAACTATGACAATATATAAACAACTATCTGGTTGTGGAACCAACCAACCAACCAGAAATTTATAAACTTATAAATTTATTATAAATTTATTATAATAAATTGAAGTGAAAGCAACTGGTGCGTGCGTTTCTTATTGGCAACATGACCCTCCCAAAGTATAACAATATCGGTTTCAACACACGATTTCAGATAAAGAATCTTGCTAAACAAATTCAGAAACGAAATATTTAAATAGTTTTTTCTTAAAGCCCTTCTAAATCGACTCGCTAATTCACTTCCCGGAGTAGCATCCACGAACATGACACTCTGGCATCTCTGGTTGTTGTACCATGAGTTAGCTTTCCTTATTGTTTCCTAGTCCTATCTATGCTATTCCATGAGTTCCTCCTGTACACCGGGCAAATCCCTTTCATATCCATCTCATGAGGATCTTGTAATTCGTCATGGCATCTTTGTACACTCTGATCCTATCTCTTTGGTTGTAGCCAGAGAACTGCATACGATAGGTGAAATGTTGTACGTGTTTTTCTAGTTCAGTTGGATCACACATGCGGGACACAATTTTCATCATTCTTACTAAGTCCATGATCAGGATATTAAACTTAGTTCTATTGGACATTGATGAGTTTTTTTGTATTAGATATCTGAAGGTCATGCGTTTAGCATAATGTGAGTGGAGGATTTTGGCTTTCTCGTTTATAGTATGTAACCAGAGTTCAGTGTCTAATACTGGTAGTCTGTTGTTAGGGTGTTTGGTAGGGTAGTTGATAGTTACTTTGATGCTCTGGTGTATGGAATTAGCTGGATGCTCTCTATGGTGTTAGATTCTAATTCGGGTTCATAGGTACTCTCTTGTGGGGGTGTTTTTATTACTATATTAATGTCGTTTATATAACGAGAGTACATGACAAGGGCTATGGAGTTCTCTGCTAGGCGTTGTTTGAGTCTCCTTTCCCACCATACCATAAATAGGTTGGCAATATCACCGGCTATGCTGACGCTGATAGTCGTTACTTCATCTTGGGTGTATGTTTTCTTATTCAATTTGAATATGTGGCACTTTAGAGTAGTTTTCTACTAGCCCCTACCGCATGTGCGATCATCTTTCTCACCTGATCATTGTTCTCGGGTGTCCGTATGGCTCTGGTCCATCTGTTCCATCTTCCTATGGGAGTCTTTTTTGTTATCGAAGTTATGGTAGGAGGTCAACCCCTTATTGGTCTACTGGGGCAGAAACTGTTAAGGTCATGATTTTCTAGATATTCTCTGCTACGTGTAAGTCTAAGTTTCAACACAGGATTTCATATAAAAAATCTTGCAAAGCAAATACATCGCCGCTACATATATATTCTTTTACTTATTTCCGTCATAAAACTGCGACCATTCAGGGGGGCACCACTTCGAAAGTAAATAATATCGACCTCAGCGCTTACATTATTTTCAAGTCTAGTACTAATAATCTCAATCTCTTTGTATTGAACCGGTAAGTTTCAGGACATAAACACAAGTTAATATAAACAGACACAGATATTCATAAACGACGAGTTTCCACACATTTTCTGTCCGCCATATTTCACTCACAAGGCATTTGTCAACCCGAGGCTATAGTATGAGATATATCCCCAAGCTGCCATGCAGTGAGAATGAATACGAAACCATATGACTGCAAAGCGAACTCCTTTGCCACATAACAATGTTTGCATTTATGTATATATAATCTTTTATTCTTTTATTGGTTTCATCCAATATTAGACAGTGGCCATATTGGGGGGGGGGGGGGGGGTAGAGCCTTATATATATATATATATACATAGCCAAATATGTATATGAGAAAGAGAGAGAGAGAGGGGAGAGGGAGAGAAAGAAAAGAAAGAGAGAAAGAGAGAGGGAGGGAGAGAGAAAGAGACAGAGATGAAGCTAACCTTTCAATTAAAAGGCTCATTGATGAAATCTGACTACATTTCCAATATTATCATTTCCGACGAAAAAAAAAAAAAAAAAAATGACATTGCAAAGCTAAGCTACAGATATTTGGTATGACAAGTACATCTTAAGGGTATAGATATATATAATTGTTTATTGAAGACACAGTGATTAATTTTCAGTATAGTGTAATATAATATGTCCATAATATATATATATATATGTATGTAAAAGGTAAACAGAAATAAGAACGCAATCGGTATGTATATGTGTGTGTGTATATATATCTACATACATACATACATATTTATACATACATATATACACACATATATATATATATCTCCATATATCCATATATCCATATATATCCATATATATATATATGTGTGTGTGTGTGTGTGTGTGTGTGTGTGTGTGTGTGTGTGTGTGTGTACATATGTACATACACTTACACACACACACACACGCACATATATATATCTCCATACGTACACACATACACACACACACACACATATATATATATCCATACGTACACACATACGCACACACACACATACACACACACACACACACACACACACATATATATATATATATATATATATATATATATACATATATATGTCCTTTAGGTTTCTAAAGTTCTTGTAGATTTAGATAGAAACTTATCCAATAGCTGTGTTTTTGTCTGGTATCTTCAAAACAGCAATAACAGTAATGGTAAGAAGAAGAATGGTAATGATAAATTCAGATACAGTAGTAATCGTAACAACATCAACAAAAACAGTAAGAATAACAAAGAAAGACCTGCAATGATACAACAACAACAACAACAACAACAACAACACAAATAGTAATAATTGTTTTTACTTTTTGGCACAAGGCCAGCAATTACCCAGTGCATTACTGGTACTTTATTTTATCGACCCCGTAAGGATGAAAGGCAAAGTTAACCTCGGCGGGATTCGAACTCAGAATGGCAAGGGCCGTAGTTAACTAAAAGATAATGGCTGTTCTAAATGACTGCTAATAATAACAGTCTCTAGATTATTATAATTGCTCATCCACCTTTTTATACATACCTATTTATTATTATTATTTTTATTATCTAACTTTGCCTTTCATCCTTACGGGGTCGATAAAATAAAGTACCAGTAATGCACTGTTTAATTTGCTGGCCTTGTGCCAAAAAGTAGAAACAATTATTTTTATATCTATTTATTTGTTTATCCGTTTATTGTATATCGTGCATTGTCATTACGAGCTGTCATAGCTTACATGAATTTACAAGTCATTGCAGAATATGATTACACAGATCTTTTTTTTCTTAGTTCAAATTCTTCTCAAAGTTAACTTCGGCGGGATTTGAACTCAGATCGTAAAGGGACGTAACTACGCTGGAAAGCATGTCCGACCCTCTACCGATACTGCCAATTCAACACCAATAGTAATAATGGTTTCTTATATAGGCACAAGCACAATAATTTTGAGGGAGGGGAAAGTCGATTAAATCGACCCCAGGGCGTGACTGGTACTTTATTTTATCGACCCTATAAGGATGAAAGGCAAAAGTTAACCTCGGCGGGATTTGAACTCACATCATAAAGGGCCATAACTCTTTACTGCAAAGCATGGCGTCCGACCATCTACCGATACTGCCAATCCACCGACCTAATAATAATAATAATAATAATAATAATAATAATAATAATAATAATAATAATAATAATAATAATAATAATTCTTTCTACATTAGAGGTTAGAGAAAAAGAATGTTAAGTATTTAGAGAGAGAAGCTGTTGCTGTTGTTGTTGTCGATGTTGTTGTCGATGTTGTTGATTATTTTGGTATTGTTATTTGTTTGTTTAATCTCTTCAGAATATGGAAAAATGTAATATAATAAGCGTTGATGTTAAAGATCAAAAGTAAGCAAATTATTGCTTAAACTTCGGCCCGCAGGCAACAAGTGTCAATTTATATCTTTTGTTAGCCATTACATCGTCAATAAATCTAACAGTTCTTTGGACAGACGACAAATATAGATGCATTCTTTAACTTTAGCATTGTGGCGATGAAAATCTAGAATTCCCAGAGAATGAAGACTTATAAATTTATAGTAATAAAAGACATGCAAGTGTTGAGACTTGTATTGAGAAAATAAAGCGTACTCCTATATTTAAGCAAGTATGTATGTATGTATGTATGTATGTATGTATGTATGTATGTATGTATGTATGTATGTATGTATGTATGTATGTATGTATGTATGCATGCATGCATGTATGTATGTATGTATGTATGTATGTATGTATGTATGTATGTATGTATGCATGTATGTAGGTACGTACGTATGTATGCATGTGTATTTGTATGCATATATGTGTGTATGTATGCATATATGTATGCATGTATGTATATATGTATATATGTGTGATTCTATGCATGTATGCACGTATGTTTGTATTTTTTGTATGTAGGTATGCTTATGTATATGTGTATGCATATGTTTATATGTATGCATTTATGTATGTGTGTGCATATGTATGTATGAGTGTGTAAACGTGTATATTTGTACCAATATGTGTATGTATGTATACATGTTTGTATATATGTATGTATCTGTTTCATTTGTTTAAATGCTTCCTATCCCTCTCCTTACGCTGATGCACATATAGGGGACAAACATATCCATCCATTTATCCATCCATTCATCCATACATACATATATACACACGTACACACACATGCACACACACACACAAATACACACAAATACACACGCACAAACCTATATCTGTGTGATTATGTGTGCGTGTTTATTATGTGTTTGAGCATATATATATATATATATATATATTTATTATTATTACTATATATATATATATAATATTACACAGACACAGACACAGACACACACACATACACACACACACTCACACATATATATATATATATATATATATATATTAGACACTGAGAGAAAGAAAGGGAGTGTAAAATGCAAAAGAAGTATTAGAAAATTAATACATTATTCATTTTTGAGTAGAATACCTTGCGGGAATTTTTCCGTTGAAAAGACACTAACAATTATTTTCAGATTAAAGAATTATCTGTCTATAGCTGCAAATTAAATATTTAAGTACATATATTCCGTTTATTAAACATATTTGTACACGAACGAACGATGCAAATGAACACATGCATACCAATGCATATATATATATACACACACACACACACACATATTTATGTGTGTATATGCGTGTGTGTCTGTATATTTGTATGCATAATGTTTATACAAAAGGATCTATATAACTAGATACAATTGGAGTCAAATTTTTTTAATTGAAACTTTTTCTACAAGAAGATTAAATATATATATATTTTGTGTTTATCAAACACAACCAGAAGCTGATCCCCGGAAATTATATATATATACATTTATATGCCTTACTGTTTTAGCTAATGAGGGTAGGATTTATTAACATTTTAGAAGTCGATGTAGTCTAAATGTGAATATCTTATCGAAGCAAAGGGAAAAATGTTCTTGCGGAAAATTGATATCTCCGAACATGTTGATCAATGAAAACTACAGAGTCATTAAACAATTAAATAGTAGGGTGAAGTAGTTCATTAATCCACTGTTTTACGATCATTTCAGAGAGAAAAATCATCGATGCGCAGACTAATCGATAGATGTTATGAAACTCCATACCATCTACCTAAAAAAGCACTTCCACTCGGTCTATGTATGTATGGTGTCGTGTAGTTAAAAAAAAAAAGTTCAAAGAAAAAGAAAATATAGAGCCACATCTCGCATTTGCAACTATATTTCTGTAACAATGATTTCTAGTATAAGCACAAGGCCAATAATTTTTTGGGGGTGGGTGGGGTGGGGGTGGGGTGGGGGGTGGGATTCCATTAAATCGATAAAATAAAGTACCAGTAACGTACTGGAACGTTATATATATATATATATATAACGTACCAGTACGTTATATATATATATAGTAACCATAGGTGAAAGGATAGACCAACACTGGGGGAACTAAAAGGATGAAAAATCGGTTCAGTACTATATACGAACATGCCAGACAACAACACGACGGTAACATAGACAACATAGAAGTTAGAATAATATCTAAACAAAGAAATGACCCAGCAGATAGGCAAATCAGAGAGGCCAGCGAAATAGAACTTAGAAGGCCAAGGCTAAACAGAAAAAATGAATGGAATAACACAACACCCAAATAAACAACACTGACCTAAGAGAAATATAAATAAATAAATAAATAAATAAATACATACACAAGCACAATAACAACAAACACATATAAACACACACTAGTAAACTAAGATAGAATACAATAACCAATACACAGTCACCCAAACACGAACACACATCAAACAAAACACTATACACACACGCAAACGCATGCGCAGAGAAGACAAAAAAATAAACAAATAAATAAATAAACAGACTAAATAAAGATGGCGTCGGCATACAATGCAACGAGAGGAAACATAATAACATCACTGACGATGTTGCAGATGTGCAACGAAAGAACTTTGATAGACTATATATATGTTTTTGTGTCTATATTGTATCTGTATTTTTGACCGTTGGTCAGTCAATGGTAACATTGAGGACCGAATAAATTAAATTAACCGATATAAAAGACACAGAAGCGAAAACCAACCAAACAGTGAGTGTGTTCTGTTATTAATTCTGGCAATATTATTACAGAAATATGACCCTCCCCAAGTATAACAATATTTGTTTCGACACACGATTTCATATAAAAAACCTCGCAAAACTAATTCATCGCCGTTATGGCATTAGCTTGTGCTAAGCTGAAAGGTTATTGAAATACACTGTTTTCTGTTATATAAAAATTACAATAACAACAGAACAAATCCGCTTCTTAAAACACTGTGTTTCCTTCAAAATATACACAACAAACATATCAAAACAAGTAAATAATTTATTATTGAACAAAACACAAGCTGAACGACTAAAACACACAATAACAGTTAATATGAAAAGAACAACAAACAAAAGTTAACGAACTTTACAGACAGAAACGCATTAACGGTAAGGAAGTCCGAAATCTCACCACCCCAAACGAGATGGATGACTTTATGAGCGTCATTCGGCGTGAAACGAAATACGCCCGAAACGAATGCAATAGGCATTTCAATAAGACATTAGAATGGATGAATAAGAAAAAACTAGAAGAAAGAAAAATAGAATATTCACAAAAATACCCAGATAACATCAACAATATCCGTATGACTGATGTAGAACTACCGGAAGAATTTACCAATGACCACACAGTAAATATTTATGGGAACACTTTAATCAGTGAACAAGAACAACAAATTCTGCAGCTACCACCGAGATTTGCTATTTACAAAAAGATTAACCCTATCGAGTGCAAAACGGAGCTGGAAAAGTGGATTAAGTTGGAATGCAAAAGTAAACAACAACAACTATACGGACAACAACAACAATAATAACGATAGTAGTAATATAAACAATAACTAGGGGTATAGAAATAACAGCTATAATAGTAATAGTCATAACAATAGCAATAGCAGGAGAGTGAGAAATAGTAATAATGGTAATAATATTAACGATAGACAGAACAACAACAACAACCACAATAATAATAATAATAGAAACATTAACTACAAACACAGCAGCAGCGACCACAGTAGTAATAACGGTAACAATACGAGTAACAACAACAACCACAGTGGTAATAATAGAAATAATATATGTAGCAACATTAATGATAGACACAACAACAACAACAAAAACCAGAAACATAATAAAAGTAACAATCAGAATGGTAGAAATAACAGTAACAACAACAACAATAATGGTGGAGAAAACAACAACAATACATCTAACAATCACAGCAACAATACATCTAGCAATCATAGCAATAATAATAATGCTAATGATGGGAACAACAACAACCACCATAATAACAAGAATAGCAACACACACAACTATGACGATAGATATAATGACAACCCCTTAGAGAAACTATGCTTCAACCCAGCTGACAAAACATATAAGATGGGTAATATCTATCCTACGAGGTTACCCTTTAATAAAAGAGTTTGCATACCACAACAAATAGATGACGAGACAGAGGCACAGTTCACCATAGCTAGATATAAGATTAGACAAATAGTAGACCGGTATACTAAGAGACAGAGCAGACCAGAGGTCCAACAACTTGGGAGGAAACCTGTAGAAGGCTTGGTTAGCCTCAAGCAGCGCACAAGGGATGGTGAGTTAGTATGTCTACCCACGGATAAGTCTGGTAGGATGTCAATAGACAGCATGCCGAACTACATCAAGGCTATGCAACCCCACATCACACACACGAGCGAAATTGCACAGCAAATACATGATGGGAAGAGAAAATCCTCAACGCTCACATGATGATGTGGACCGATATCCTAAAGCCAAGCAGACGCACTGCCAACAACTTACAGGCGTCTAACAAGGTGCATACCACCCTTGTATGGGCTCCGCAAAGACCACAAGACAGTTGACGACCCGACAACAGGACCACCAACAAGACCTTTATGCGGAGCAAATATAGCTAGCTAGCAACTACAGGATCTCCTACTTCCTCTCAATAGTTATACGCCCCATAATAAAGATGTCCCCAGATGTATGTGACAGTACAGAGGACCTCCTCAGCAGAATCAGCGAGTGCAACAAAAACAGGAACCTATCCAACAGCATAATAGGCAGTATGGATGTGGTATCACTGTACCCATCCATTAACATTGATTTTGCTGTGGAAAAATGTGTGGAGATGATCATTGAGAGTGAGGTGGAGTTCTGCGATGTCGACACAGACGAACTGGGCCTCCTACTTAGACTTACCTACGACACTGACTACCTAGACAGCCATGACCTTAGACGTTTCTGCCCCAGTAGACCCATAAGAGGTAGACCCCCCACCATAACCTCAATGGCAAAAAAAGCTCCCATGGAAAGGTGGATTGGGTGGACCAAAGCTATACGAACCCCCAAAACAATGATCAGGTAAGAAAAATGGTCGCACATGCAATAGGGGCTAGTATCAAAACTACCCTAAAGGGCCACATATTCAAGTTCAACAAGAAGATCTACACCCAAAATGAGGGAGCAGCCATTGGCGTCAGCATTGCTGGTGACGTTGCCAACCTTTGTATGGAATGGTGGGAAAGGAGACTCAAAGATCTCTTTGATGAGAGCTCCATAGACCTCATCATGTACTCTCGTTACGTAGACGACATCAATATAGTAATAAGGACATCCCCACAAAAGAGCACTAACAAGTTTGATTTAGAACGTAGCACAATGGAAAGCATCCAGCAGATAGCTAATTCCATACACCAGAGTATAACTGTAACTATCGACTACCCTTCCAAACACCCTAACAGTGGACTACCTGTATTAGACACTGAACTCTGGATTAACACTATAGACGAGAGAGCCCAAATTCTCCACTCACACTATGCTAAACCCATGGCCTCCAAATACCTGATACTAAAAAACTCAGCAATTTCCAGTAGTGCTAAGTTTAATATTCTGATCGCAGACTAGGTACGAGTGATGAAGAACGTGTCCCGCATGTGCGACCCAACAGAAATGGAAAGACACATCCAACACTTCATCAACCGCATGCAGTTCTCTGGCTACAGCCAAAGAGAGACAGAATCAGAGTATACGAAGGAGCCACGGGGAAGTATAAGACCCTCATAGAACTGGACATGAAAGGAATTTGCTCATTATACAGGGGCAAATCATGGAATAGCTTAGATAGGACTGGACATAAGATAGGGAAAGCCAGCTCATGGTACGACAACCAAAGATACCAGAGTGTCATGTTTATGGACGCTACCCCTGGAGGGAAATTAGCTAACCAGTGTAGAAAGGCCCTGAGAAAGACCCACTTAAAGATTAAAGTGGTAGAAAAGCCAGGAACCACCATACAATCTCTGATCAGCAAAACCTAGCCTTTTAAGAAAACCCACTGTACTAATAGGAAATGTATCATATGTAAAGTAAACCCCCGGATAAACTGTAAAACTAGAAACGTACTCTATAGCATAAGATGTACAGAGGGTACTTGCAGAAACATGACAACATACATAGGCGAGACAGCTCGTAGCATAGGTGAAAGGATAGACCAACACTGGAGGGAACTAAAAGGACGAAAAAACGGTTCAGTACTATACGAACATGCCAGACAACAACACAACGGTAACATAGACAACATAGAAGTTAGAATAATATCTAAACATAGAAATGACCCAGCAGATATGCAAATCAGAGATGCCAGCGAAATAGAACTTAGAAGGCCAAGGCTAAACAGAAAAAAATGAATGGAATAACAACAACACCCAAAGAAACAACACTGACCTAAGAGAAGTATAAATAAATAAATAAATAAATACATACACAAGCACAATAACAACAAACACATATAAACACACACTAATAAACTAAGATAAACACACACTAGTAAACTAAGATACAATAACCAATACACAGTCACCCAAACACGAACACACATCAAACAAAACACTATACACACACGCAAACGCATGCGCAGAGAAGACAAAAAATAAACAAATAAATAAATAAATGAACAGACTAAATAAAGATGTCGTAGGCATACAATGCAACGAGAGGAAACATAATAGCATCACTGACGATGTTGCAGATGTGCAACGAAAGAACTTTGATAGACTGTATATATGCGTTTGTGTCTATATTGTATCTGTATTTTTGACCGTTGGTCAGTCAATGGTAACATTGAGGACCGAATAAATTAAATTAACCGATATAAAAGACACAGAAGCGAAAACCAACCAAACAGTGAGTGTGTTCTGTTATTAATTCTGGCAATATTATTACAGAAATATGACCCTCCCCAAGTATAACAATATTTGTTTCGACACACGATTTCATATAAAAAACCTCGCAAAACTAACTCATCGCCGTTATGGTGGATTGGCAGTATCGGTAGAGAGTCGGACGCCATGCTTTGAAACAGAGTTACGTCCCTTTATGATCTGAGTCCAAATCCCGCCGAGGTTAACTTTGCCTTTCATCCTTACGGGGTCGATAAAATAAAGTACCAGTAATGCACTGGGTAATTGCTGGCCTTGTGCCAAAAAGTAGAAACAATTATATATACATATATATATACATATATATATATATATATATATATATATATATATATATATATATATATATATAGTGGTAGAACACTGGAAAGTAATATCCGTAATGGTAGAGCACACAGTCCATGGGACGAGTTAGGTAGAAGTGGTTACACAACAGTTAATTCACCATACCGAGAACAATTGTTTCACCTTAGCGAATCCTCAGCTGGATGAACATTACGAGCTGAGGATCCGGTAAGGTGAAACAATTGTTCTCGGTATGGTGAACGAACTGTTGTGTAACCACTTCTATATATATATATTTGGGGGGGGGGGGGCGGCGTCTTTTTGGAAACCTCAACAATGCAGATGAGTAAATCTCCGGGTAACAGAATCCGGTGGTGAAGAGAGAGATGTAAGAGGAAATGTAGAATGAGATGTATAGTGTGTAGAGGAACGTAGGAAAGAGCGTAAAAAATAAAAATAACACGAGATAGAGTTACCTTGGGAGAGATTTAATTGTCCCTATATTTAGGATTCGCATCCATCAACTGAGTTTTTTTCGGGGGGGGGGGGGGGGGGGGGTTATCTGTCGGAGAGGAACGGTACGTGGCCTCTGTTGTCCGCTGTTTGTGTGTAACTGAGCTATTCTGTAGAGCGCACATGCGGTCAAGCAA
>OZ024743.1:145234911-145264911 GCA_964016885.1 Eledone cirrhosa | reverse complement strand
ACAGTAACATCAGAATCTTCGCAGATGATTCCAAGCTCCAAAGAGTCATCAATGAGATGGGTGACCGGACTTGCCTTCAATCAGACCTACTGGCTGTTATCTAATGGGCAGAGATGAATAATATGCTGTTGAATGAGGATAAATTTGAACTAATCCACTTTGGAAAAAAGGATGCTCTGAAACTACCATACTCTCTTCCTTCGGGTGAAATTCTGGTGGCTTCCAATAACATCAGAGACCTGGGAGTAATTGTGGACAACAATATAAGCTGGGCCACTCATATAAACAAAGTTAATAGAATGTGTTCCTGGATTCTCAGAACTTTCCAGTCGAGAGATATCCACACTGTTGTCCTTCTCTTCTCCACTTTTGCCCGACCCCACCTTGAATACTGTTGTCCACTGTGGTCACCCCACAAAGTATCATGAAAGTTGAAGCACCCCAAAGGTCAATTACAAAAAAGATAGTTGGCATGTCAGGCCTTGACTATTGGGGTCGATTAGAAAAGCTCAAACTTTATTCTCTTCAACGTCGCCGTGAGCGCTACATTATCTGTATGATGTGGAAAATATTCCATCAGCTTAGCCCAAATGATGTTGGCATTATCTTTAGTGTACACTCAAGGCTTGGGCCCCATGCTATCCGCCCAGGACAAAAATCCCACTCGCATCACATAACAACAATACGGCACAATTATTTCACCTCAATTGGCCCTGCACTCTTTAACATTACACCAAAAACACATCAAAGCAAAGACAGACCCCATCAAGTTCAAGAAGTCTTTGGATAAATTCCTTCAAGAAATCCCGGATAAGCCTCCTACACCCGGATATGCCTCTGTAAACAATAACTCTCTGCTCGAGTGGGCCATGGTGCCCAAACATTGATTTGTAAGACTTCGCCAGGTGGTGCTATGGTGTCCTGGGTGTATCAATTGTCAGCCATAATCAAGCAGTATTCATCTGTCAAGGCTGCATTGTGTGAGATCTGCCTATGGGTAACAAGGCGGCCATCTGGTTAACCATAGGCAGATCTCACACAATGCAGCCTCGACAGATGAATACTGCTTGATTATGGCTGACAATTGATACACTCAGGACACCATATATGGAACATTACATTGTGTAACATTCTCTCCTTATTTTAATTTATATTCCTTTGAAGTTCCTATGAGCCGCTCTGTTTTTAAATATCTTAATTATTTTCAAATGAACCAGATCAATAATGATATATATTCATTTGATCCAGAAATATTATATAGAGTAGCGAAACAATTGTAAACGAACATTATTATTATTAATATTATTATTATTATTCTCTACATTCCTTACATCAAACTAAAATATGCTGACAATCTTTTAATAATGTTTTCCTTGTGAAATTTGTGGTCTTGTTTTGCTTAACTAATGAATATATATATATAAATATGTGTAGAAGTAAACACAGTAAACCCGTGTCTAAAATTACGAGGGTAGATTACACCACAAATGTTATATATCATTCAACCTGAATCATATGGGATGTTACAAGATTTCTTACAAGATTTCTCATACATACCATATCAATAACCATTTCATCTCCCGGACAGACCAAAGATTTAATCTATTTCGCCCTGAATGAATCGTGTTTGTAACAAGTAATCCGTAGGCATTTCGTCAGCAGGAGATAAGACTAAATGTTACATAACACCTATAACAATAAACTCACTAAAGTTTACACCTCGTGCGTTGAAAGTCATATGCGGTGCGAGTGGTTATGCTAGAAATAATAGCCTATTTACACTCATTTTTTTTTATAAGCTCAACAGATAAGGAGCCGAAATACAAATAAAATATAGAGTTATTAACTCATATAGATTCCCTGCAATTAACAAGCTCAAAGTACAAATACTGAGCATTATAATATTAATAAGGGCGGTGGATTGGCAGTATCGGTAGAGGGTCAGACGCCATGCTTTGACGCATAGAATTACAGCCCCTTCCATTCTGAATTCAAATCCTGCCGATGTCAACTTTGCCTTTCATCCTTACGGGGTCGATAAAATAAAGTACCAGTAATGTACTGAGTAATTGCTGGCCTTGTGCCAAAATTAGAAACAATTATAATATTAATATGTGTAGAAGTAAACACAGTAAACACGTGTCTAAAATTACGAGGGTAGATTACACCACAAATGTTATATATCATTCAACCTGAATCATATGGGATGTTACAAGATTTCTTACAAGATTTCTCATATATACCATATCAATAAGTTTTCATTAAATTTTCGTGCCCTTATTTGGAAATCCATTCTGTAGCCTTTTTAGAGAATTTTATGATAAGTGAAAGATAATGCTGGCCTTGTGCCAAAATTAGAAACAATTATAATATTAATCAAAAGCAAAAGACAACAAAAATCACTGAAAACATTACTCACCAATGCCAAATTACCTACCACAAACCCACAGCCAAGTATAAAAAAATGTGGTCGCTCTAATTGTGGAACCTGCACTCACCTCATTGAAGGCAACACGTATACATTTAAGTCAGGACAAAATTTTACTGTAAAAAATCACTTCACTTGCTCATCAAAAAATCTATGCAATGAAGATTATATAGGACAAACTAAACTCATACTCAGAAACAGAATGACAGTTCATCGCCAACAGTTACGAGATCCAACCACGAGACAGATACCACTAAGTGCACATCTAGACATTTGCGCAAGTAATAAGACACCCAAATTCCAAGTCTTCCCATTTTACCTTTGCGCTAACAATACAACAGAACAAATACGAATAAATAAGGAAAATATGTTTATTCAAAAATATAGACCAGCATTAAATATGGTTTAATATACATTATGTCAACACCATAATATGACATACACACACACACATAACACCTTCTACTTTAAAAAATAAAAACCCGAACTAAATAAACCTTAACATACGTTTGCACTGACAATACAACAGAACAAATACGAATAAGTAAGGAAAATATGTTCATTCAAAAATATTCCTACTAAAGGAATCATTTTCCTACACACACACACACACACACACACAATATATATATATATATATGAAAAACAAGGGGAAGAAACCATACTCCCACACACATAACACCCATACACACACATAACAACCCCCACACCACAACTCCCTACCCCATTTCTACTAATAGAACCACTTTCCTACACACATATATACACACAAAATATATATTCTCTCCATCTTAACATACTCGCACACACACACATAACACCCATATACACACACACACACAACTCCGTCCCCCATTTCTACTAATAGAATCGTCTTCCAATACACACACACACACACACAGAAGCACACAAATAAACATACATATCTTTACTTCAATAGAAAATCTGAACTCTGACACCCCAGCGAACTAACCATATTCACTGAACCAGAACAATTCTCCCAATCCCATTTCTCTTGACCATTATCTTTCCCTTGTCATAACATTCTCTATAAAGGCTACAGAATAGATTTCCAAATAAGGGCGCAAAAATGTAATGAAAACTTGTTCACGTGACAGCCAAATTTCAGTTATAACCAATCAAATCACGTTTATTAAAAAAAAGCCTTCGTGAGCCACCTTTTTTTTTTAAGTAAAGAAATTCAACACACACACACACACACACACACACACACACACACACACACACACACACACACACACACACACACACACACACACACACACAGAAGCACACAAATAAACATACATATCTTTACTGTCTTTATTCAATAGAAAATCTGAATTCTGACACCCCAGCGAACTAACCATATTCACTGAACCAGAACAATTCTCCCATCCCTTTCTCTTGACCATTATCTATCACTTATCATACAATTCTCTAAAAAGGCTACAGAATGGATTTCCAAATAAGGGCACGAAAATTTAATGAAAACTTGTTCACGTGACAGCCATAATTTCATTTATAACCAACTAAAAAAAAAAAAGCATTCGTGAGCCCCTTTTTTCAAGTAAAAAGAAATTCAAACAGTCATATATGAAAAAAAAACAACCTGTGACAACCCCCCCCTCTTATTTGAAGAACTATTGTAACGCGAACTGGCGCGAAATTTATTATAATTATTGACAAACCAATCAAATTATTTCTCGAAAAACCTGGCATTTCGAGCCACTTTTTCCATATAAAACAAGTAACATTCAGAGACCAACTAGATGTGAGAAAAACCACAGACCCTCCATCTCAACTCACCTTTTGAAAAGCAGAAGAACTGCGAAACCGGTAAAGGAACCAAATAAATATATATATTTAAAAAAAAAATAAGACTCCAGTTGCATTTTCGATTTCATCTCTTTTTCTTTATACTTTCACTCGTGTAGGACACCGCGGTTATTTTTCAATTTGTAAAAAAAAACTCTCTTTCTAATATATATATATATATATATATATATATATATATATATATATATATATATATATATATATATATCAAAATATGGTTAAAGGAGTTCCATATATTTTATTATGCGCATTTCAAAAACAAACATCATCAAGCAATAATATTTGTGTTTTCATCAGATAAAACAGGAGAACATGATATGAAGGCTAAAAAACACTTGTGGATAGTGCAGTTTTAAATCAACATATGAAAAGTGGTTTTAGATTGATGTGTGATATTGGGAAAAATATTTTATTTAGAGAGGGGGGGGGGAAAGGATGAAAAGGGAAGGAGATGAGAGGGAGAGATGGGTGATAGAGAGAAAGAGATAGTTTTTATAACTGAGAGGAGATATATTTTTTACATAGAGGGGTTGAAAACCGTTGGAAGGTACTGTATAAATTAAAAATTTTGAAAATTAACCAAGGGAGGATATGTGCGAGGAAAAAATATTTTATTTAGGGGGGGGGGGTGGAAAGGATGAAAAAAAGGGGGAGGAGATGAGAGTGAAGGTGGAGAGGGAGAGATGGGTGATAGAGAGAAAGAGATAGTTTTTATAACTGAGAAAAAGATATATTGTTTTAATATAGAGAGGTTGGGAACCGTTGGAAGATAATGTATAAATTAAAGGAATTTGAAAATTAACGAAGGGAAATTATGTATGAAGATAGAGAGGAAAAAATAATAATTGTGGGTGAATATTCTAACGTCAAAAGAAGAAATGTATGTATTGTGGCAATTTCAAAATTAGCGAAGAGAAAAATTGTTAAGGTTTGTGTGTAGAGGGATTTGAGAAAAATAATGTGAAGTTAAAGTTTGTATATTGAATTGATAATATATGCGAATAAAGAGTTAATATGTATTAATAATGAGTTCGTTGATGGGGAGAAAAAAATAATAATAAATTAAGGATGAAATTGAGATTAAAAAGATTTATGATAGAGAGAAAAAATAATAGTGATTGCGGATGAATATTCAAAATGTCAAAAACAAATGTTATTATTTTACGAGAAGATAGAATGAGGGTAATGAGTAAACTAGTATTATAGAGTGTATAATGCCCTTTAAAGTAAGGTAGATGGGTATATTTTAAAGAGGTGTATGTATATGTGCCTTTGAGAAAAGATTCTAAATTGATAAAGAATTGAATATTAACTGTATGCTTTGTGAAAAGTTCTATGGAATTTATGCAGGCAGATAGAAAACAAATCTGAGCGTCTATTTATTATAGAATCTAGGTTAGAGATAATGGTAAATTTTTCATTTAGGCAGAGATTACAGATTTTAGATAGAGAGCTGTTCAAGTATGAGGATGCAGAAGAAATCTTCTTCCAAAAGATGGTATATTTAATGTTTTTGTCTTTTAAGGACCATATGAGTTCTGAGAGAGCAGTGTTAGTTCTTTTAAGTTTGTATTTGAAAGATGAATGATGATTATAGAGACGAGCTTTAAAAGAGGTGGAAGTGGGGCCAAAATAGGTGAAGGAATTGGTGCTAGTTATAATTTTACATTCATAAATTAAGTTTTTATCGAGGCAATGGTTGTTGAGAGGACATTTATTTTTAATGCGGCAGTTGCAATTAGAGAGATTATTAATGAGTGATCTAGTGTTATCTATAGAAGGAATTGGATTGGAGAAGTTGTTTGCGATAGGAATAATAGTTTCTTGATTTAGAGTTGGATTATGAACATTTAGCGAAGTTGTGTTTGACGTTGTATTTGGGTTTACAGAAGTTAGCCTAGGGTTTACAATGACGTCGGGAGTACTATTACTGTTATTATGAAATTCAATATTGGAAGGAAGAGATTTAGTATTTAATATTTTGTTGTTGTGTTTAGAGATGATGTTGGAAATATTGGAGGATGTAGAATACGAAAATTTGATGGTGTGTTTGTTAAATATTATCCCAAATTCATCCCAATTGACTGATTTAATTGGTATCTTCATTTTGAACTCTTTGAGTCGGAAAATTCCTCAACTTCGCGGTGGAATTTATCGTGACGATGGACTCTTTACTATCCTAAATTGCAATATAGTTAAACTTAATATTATTAAGAACAATATACGTAATCTCTTTAACCAACATAACCTAAAAATTGAATTTGATAATAGTATCAAACTAGCTAATTTCTTGAATGTATCTCTTAATCTTGACACTGGCCTATATTACCCTTACCATAAAAACAATGAGAACCTTAATTATGTTAACTTTAAATCTAACCATCCTACCAATATCAAGAATGCTATAGTTAATAATATTGGAAATAGAATATCTAACATATCTTCCAATAAAAACATCTTTGATGCTAACGCCAATTACTATAATAACGCACTTTCTAAAGCCGGCTATCCAGATAAAATCAAATATAATAAAGAAACAAATTCTAGGAAAACTTACAGTAGAATAATTAATCATGACCATTCCAATAATTTTAATAAAAGACCTAGATACAAAAACATAATCTGGTATAATGCTCCTTTCTCCATCTCTATTAATAACAATATTCCTAAATTATTTTTTAGTGCCTTAAATAAATGCTTCCCTCCCTCACATATCTATAGTAAAATATTTAACAAACACACCATCAAATTTTCGTATTCTACATCCTCCAATATTTCCAACATCATCTCTAAACACAACAACAAAATATTAAATACTAAATCTCTTCCTTCCAATATTGAATTTCATAATAACAGTAATAGTACTCCCGACGTCATTGTAAACCCTAGGCTAACTTCTGTAAACCCAAATACAACGTCAAACACAACTTCGCTAAATGTTCATAATCCAACTCTAAATCAAGAAACTATTATTCCTATCGCAAACAACTTCTCCAATCCAATTCCTTCTATAGATAACACTAGATCACTCATTAATAATCTCTCTAATTGCAACTGCCGCATTAAAAATAAATGTCCTCTCAACAACCATTGCCTCGATAAAAACTTAATTTATGAATGTAAAATTATAACTAGCACCAATTCCTTCACCTATTTTGGCTCCACTTCCACCTCTTTTAAAGCTCGTCTCTATAATCATCATTCATCTTTCAAATACAAACTTAAAAGAACTAACACTGCTCTCTCAGAACTCATATGGTCCTTAAAAGACAAAAACATTAAATATACCATCTTTTGGAAGAAGATTTCTTCTGCATCCTCATACTTGAACAGCTCTCTATCTAAAATCTGTAATCTCTGCCTAAATGAAAAATTTACCATTATCTCTAACCTAGATTCTATAATAAATAGACGCTCAGATTTGTTTTCTATCTGCCTGCATAAATTCCATAGAACTTTTCACAAAGCATACAGTTAATATTCAATTCTTTATCAATTTAGAATCTTTTCTCAAAGGCACATATACATACACCTCTTTAAAATATACCCATCTACCTTACTTTAAAGGGCATTATACACTCTATAATACTAGTTTACTCATTACCCTCATTCTATCTTCTCGTAAAATAATAACATTTGTTTTTGACATTTTGAATATTCATCCGCAATCACTATTATTTTTTCTCTCTATCATAAATCTTTTTAATCTCAATTTCATCCTTAATTTATTATTATTTTTTTCTCCCCATCAACGAACTCATTATTAATACATATTAACTCTTTATTCGCATATATTATCAATTCAATATACAAACTTTAACTTCACATTATTTTTCTCAAATCCTTCTACACACAAACCTTAACAATTTTTCTCTTCGCTAATTTTGAAATTGCCACAATACATACATTTCTTCTTTTGACGTTAGAATATTCACCCACAATTATTATTTTTTTCTCTCTATCTTCATACATAATTTCCCTTCGTTAATTTTCAAATTCCTTTAATTTATACATTATCTTCCAACGGTTCCCAACCTCTCTATATTAAAACAATATATCTTTTTCTCAGTTATAAAAACTATCTCTTTCTCTCTATCACCCATCTCTCCCTCTCCACCTTCACTCTCATCTCCGCCCCCTTTTTTTCATCCTTTCCACCCCCCCCTCCCTAAATAAAATATTTTTTCCTCGCACATATCCTCCCTTCGTTAATTTTCAAAATTTTTAATTTATACAGTATCTTCCAACGGTTTTCAACCCCTCTATGTAAAAAATATATCTCCTCTCAGTTATAAAAACTATCTCTTTCTCTCTATCACCCATCTCTCCCTCTCATCTCCTTCCCTTTTCATCCTTCCCCCCCCTCTCTAAATAAAATATTTTTCCCAATATCACACATCAATCTAAAACCACTTTTCATATGTTGATTTAAAACTGCACTATCCACAAGTGTTTTTTAGCCTTCATATCATGTTCTCCTGTTTTATCTGATGAAAACACAAATATTATTGCTTGATGATGTTTGTTTTTGAAATGCGCATAATAAAATATATGGAACTCCTTTAACCATCTTTTGATCTTATATTATGCATACTCCAGTCCCACAAACTGTAGAGTGCTTCTTATCCGATATCTGCATTGCTTTATTGTACTACAATAAAACTCACCTCCTACATTATATATATATATATATATATATATGTATGTGCAGATACATAAAAATATAAAAACATATTAAAAATTATATTTCGGACAGAAATATTCATTTGTTATATATATATTTATTAATCCTAAAAGAATGAGAGAAAATTTTAACCGCCCCCTTATAAAAAAGAAGATCGCTTATACTATGTTCATTTCACTAAAACATTACATGATTTATTTCTTTTTCATTTTCAGAATAACGCAATTTTAACCCTTTATAATTGATTAACAGTATGGTATTGTTACATTTGATGTTAGTGAACAGTTCTTACCAGATCTTAGTTGAAGATAAGACAGACACAGAGTTACAATAAAATAAAGTCTCAGTTTCAGGCATGTTTCAACGTATCTGACGTTAGTCTGTCATCAGGAAAGAGCAAAGTTCGGAGAAAAAGGTGGTTGGTAAGTTGGAAAAGAAAAAAATATTTAATCAGGATTAATGAGGTGGGCAGGCAACTAGGCTGGTGTGCCGAGAAGATTGCAGAGCATCCGGGTCTATCATCGATACTGTTATATATTTAGTGGATGTGCGTGTCGTTGATGTTATTTTCCGTTTATGTGTGCGCGCGTGTGTTTTGTGTGTTGTCAATGGAAGTGTGTGTATTTATATATGTGTATTTGTGACTTTTGTGAGTGTTTGTGAATTTTGTGTATTTATATGGGTGTATGTATGAGTGTATGTATGTGTGTACGTGAGTGTATTTATGGGGGTTATCAGTGTGTGTTTCAGTGAGTTTGTGATTATTAGTGTATATATGTGAGTGCATTTATGCGTGTATGTATGTGTGTTTGAGCGTGTGTGTGTGTGTGTAAGCTTGTTTAACTTTTGTACCGGTGTGTGTGTGTATATATACCAAATTGGAAGAGAAATATATATCCAGAGCCTGTATTCTAAAGTTTCTGTAGTTGGATTACTGAAATGAGTTATGAATGAGTAGAGGTGATTATGTATGGTGGTTAGTATTAATTCAGAAAATTAAGAAAATTTAGAAGGAGTTGGTGGTGATTGGGTGTGTGTATCTCAATAAGAAAGAATATCAAGTGGTGTGCAAGGAAGTTGGCTGAGAGAATTCTAAAGAATGAACAAGAAATGAAAAATTCAGTTCTCGAAAGCGCTATTCTGCTGGAGATCGTGTCACAGGTGGTAGATAATAATACGGTCACCAGATACCATAGTTATTTGCTATATAAGCGGGACTCTGCCAGACGAATAAACAACTCCGAACCAATAGCGGCTAATTAACATAGGTCATTTGCAATCCGAACACTTCTATAATTGTATAGATCTTCATCCCTCATATATTCATTTGTATTACACGGCTCAGAAATATTCCCTTCTTTGAGGTATTTAATTGTAAAAGACTATTTCGAGTTTATAACTCAATATTTGATATATATATATATATATATATATATATATATATATATATATATACGTATACACACATATATATATATATATATACGTATACACACACACACACACACACACAATATATATATATATATATATATATATATATATATATATATATACACGAATATATATATATATATATATATATATATATATATATATATATACGAATATATATATATATATATATATATATATATATACGAATACATATATATGTATATGTACACTCACACATTTATATATATATACATACATATTCACACAAAAACATAAATGTTACATTTTGGACGGGCTGGAATTTGAAAAAATGTCTTTAGATAAAAATAACAGGTTCATTCGTGTTGACATCTCTTGCAAAACTGTTGGTGCTGGCGTTTTGTGTATGATTTATTTTTGAGAAAACTGGATGATGGAGCGCGTCTACCTGAAATGGAAAAAAACCGTTTTGTAAAAAGAGCTATACTTGTGCACGTGCATAAGCATGTGTGTGTGTGTGTGTGTGTGTGTGTGTGTGTGTGTGTGTGTGTGTGTGTGTGTGTGTTATTATACGTCTAAGAAGAAATGTGTGTGTATATGTGAGTAAACCAGTGTGTGTGCATGTAAGTACAAAGCTTGAGCAAAAGTATATTAATATAAGGGTGTGTATGTGTGTATACAGAGCAGTGAAGGGAAAAGAGGTGTGAGCATATATAGTCAGCCTGTATTAGTTGTAAGAGAAGACGTTAATGATCAAGAGAAAGCGATAGGAATCTAGGCGTGTGGTAATGGACGGGGTTTTAGAGAAATTGGGGAGGTGAGTTGAGTCCAAGAGGGGAATAGGACCCAAGGCAGTGAATCAGACTTTGTTCAGTCCTGGTGCGCGAGGCCTGTGATCCATGATGTAAAAGGACACCCAGGACTGAAACATGTAGGGAAGAATGACCAGGAGAACAGAAATGACGGGCGACAGAAGTATCCAAACTAAGTCGTATGTCTCTCAAATGTTCGGCAAAAGGGTCCGCCATACGGCGTCCCGTTCGTCCGATATATAAAGACCCGCAAAGGGAACACCGGAGGGCATAGACAAGGTGGATGGATTTGCAGGTGAACGAGTGGCGGATACGGAAAGACCCGTTAGGGCCTGTAAGAGTGGTGAGGGTGGAAATGAAGGGAAAAGTGTTGCAGCAGGAACGGTCACAAGGATGAGAGCCGGGTGGATTTATGGAAGAGGATGAGGAGGAACTGCGAACCAGGAGGTCGCGGAGGTTGCGTGGCTTTGGAAAAGAGCGAGAAGTGACGGCATCAGAAGAGAGAGGATACGGAAGGAACGGAGAATATGTCGCCGGAGGGGTAGGGTGATGGGGTGGTAGGTGAGAGGGAAAGGAATGCGGGTGTTGGGAGGGTGGGGGTGGGGTGAGAGCGCTGTGGTGCGGTCTGTTTCACGGGTGCGGGTGAGAGCAGCTTGAATCAGAGTGGGGGGGATATCCACGCTGGATGAAGCAGGATCCATGCGAAGGGAATGGGTTTCGAAATCGTCGTCCTGGCTACAGAGTCGATGAAGACGGAGGAATTGGGAATAGGGTATGGAGTGTTTGGTGTGGGTTGGATGGGAGGAGGTGAAGTCGAGGTAAGATTGGGAGTCTACATACATATTCATATAAAAACATATAAAAAATAATATTTCGAACAGAAATATTCATTTGTTATATATATATTTATTAATCTTAAAAGAATGAGAGAAAATTTTAACCACCCCCTTATAAAAAGAAGATCGCTTATACTATATTCATTTCACTAAAACATTACATGATTTCTTTCTTTTTCATTTTGAGAATAAGGTTAATATAACGCAGTTTTAACCCTCTATAATTGATTAACAGTATGGTATTGTTAAATTTGGTTTAGTGAACAGTTCTTACCAGACCTTATGATTCTACGATGAAATTACTAATGAACCATATTCTTGTAGCACATTCAACACCTAAATTAAATTTACCATTGAATTATTCTTATTTGAGGCTATAATCAGCAATTCAAGAGAGAGAAAATGCCTATATGGGTGACCAAATCAACACTTATTACAAGCTCTGTGAATTATTTGAATGTTTCTGTCTTCTTTCAAGATTCTTGGAAGTTTGTCGAATGAAACTCTGCAATGTTTGAGTGAATGAACTAAAGCACTCCCATGCTGACACGCACACACACGCACACACACACACACACACACACACACACACACACACACACACACACACACACACACACACACACACACACACACACACACACACACACACACACACACACACATGTAAATGTTTTATAAGTATGCATGTTTATGTATGTAAATTTGTAAATATGTATGTATGTGTGCATGTATGCATGTGTGTAATTAAGTATGTATGTAACTAGTCGTGTATGTATGTATGCATCTATGTACGCATGTATGCATGTATGCACGTGTGTATGTATGTATGCATGTATGCATGTATGCATGTATGTATGTATCTATGTACGCATGTATGCATGTATGCACGTGTGTATGTATGTATGTATGCATGTATGTGTGTATATATATGTATATTTGTAAGTATGTATGTTTTCTCTTTCTTTTAATTTCGAGTATATTTTTTTGACCGGCCACCTTCCTGGTGGCAAGGTTGTAAAAGAAAAGAAATTGTCATCCCTTGAATCGCAAGAATGTTTTGCAAATTTTGAAGGTGCCAGCTATCGCAGCCATTTGTAGACTATGAATTAGGGAGCTGCGCTTTTTGTCCGCAAATCCAAGTTCAGTCATACTTTGGTCCAAGCGGGTTGGTATATAACCCGTAGCACCAATAATGATGGGTATGAAGCTAAAGGTGTATCTTGGATACTGGATTTGTAAACTCCTCATCAATGGTCCATAGATGTCCTCCTTCTCCTGTATTTTTCTGACAACGTTTAAATCAAGTGGGCAGCTGATCTCCACAACAGAACACGTTTTCAATGTGTGGTCCCAAACTACAATATCAGGCCGGTTGTGCTTTAATTTGGTGGCAGTTTTTATTTTCAGGTTCCACCAGTATTCCTTAGTGCCATCTGTCTCAATATATTCTTCCTCGTTTTTTGTTAATTTTGTTTTCCGAAGTGCGTTCCAGATGGTTCTAGCTATCCCATCGTGTCTCATGGGGAGGTAGTAGTGAGATGACATTCTTTCGCAGCTGGCAACAATCTGGCTTACATCCTCGATCTTTGTTTTACATAGCCTACATTTATTGTCAGCTGCTGGCCCTCCTCTTTTGTGCAGCAGATATTTGGTAGGGAGTTCTTGTTCCTGTATTGCATAGAGATATCCCTCAAGGTGTGATGTCATAAACTTGTCGGAACTCCATGCCAGGCTTTTTGAGTGGTTTATCCCCTCTATGGTCTGTGTTTTACGCCTCAAGTATCCATGCACAACTTTTTCTGTAAATTGGTCAATTTTTTTATCTTGTTTGAACATTGAATAGGATCTTCCGATTTCTCTGGGTGAGAGATTTATATCAGGCTTTATTCCATATCTCTCCTCCAGATCAGTCGCTATTCTAATGATATTTCTTTTTTCATGGTCATAAACCTGGGCAAGATGGTTGCCAACCTTTTTCCTCTGTTGAAGGTGTTGCTTCAGTGTTACTATCCGGGTCTCATATGTTGTTAATATTGATTTTAGACCCCGGCCACCTTCCTTGCGTGAGAAGTATAGCCTATCCACATCACCATTGATGTTAAAGTTCCCAGTAACACTGAGAAGTTTTCGAGTTCTAACATCCATCTCACTTAGTTCTTGCAATGACCAGTTCAGTAGGCCAAATGTTGGCGTTAGAATTGGCACAGCATAAGTATTGTGGGCAATGTATTTGTTGTATGCTGACAGTTCTGATGACCATATTTTCTTTACTCTTCTGAGGTATTCAGTTCTGGTTCTCTCCTTATTTATGGGTCCATCATATCTGACATTCTCATCCTGTCCAAGATATCTGTAGTTGTCACCTGACTGCAGAGGTTGTATTGTCAGGCCGTTCATCTCTAGATTTCTAGAGGAGGGCACAGCTCTTCCACGTTTTACTGCCAAATATGCACACTTGGACTCACCAAATTTCATTTTGATGTCGGTTTTGATGATTGTTTCTTGATGTCATTGATATTTGGCCCATACAACTTCAGGTCATCAACAAAGAAAAGATGGGAGATACTTCTGGGCCCACTTCTTTGTCCACCTTGTTTCCTGAGTAGGTAAGATAGTGGATTCAGTGAGAGAACGAAGAGTAGCACTGACAAGCTATCACCCTGAAAGATGCCCTTCTGGTAATGTATCTTATCAGTCTTAACCTGCTCCTTCTCACCTCTAAGGATCAAACTGGTGTACCAGTTCTTGGTCTGGCGTTCAACAGCAGCTACCAATGGTTGTGGGACTTTAGCTAACTGTAAAGCCTTAACAATCCACCCATGAGGTACACTATCAAATGCTTTTTGATAGTCCAGCCACACGACAGTCATGTTTCTGCGATTCTTTGTTGTTTTTTCCTGAATCATTTTGTTAGTTAGTAGGTGATCTATGCAACCCCACACCTCCCTCTTTCCACCAGCTTGCTCAGGTGTTATGATGTTGTTGGTAGCACAGTGATCCTGTAAGAACAGGTTAAGGCACCCAGTATATAATTTATACATGATGTTTTGGCAGGCAATTGGGCGGTAATTTTTAGCAAGGGTGGTTTGGCTATTTTGGGGAATGAGGAGAGTAGAGGCAGTTGATAACCATCTGGGCAGTTCTTGTGTGCCCTTAATGGTTTCTGTAAACAGCCGTATGAGATCTTGCCGATAGAAAGTGAAATTCTTCAACCAGTATCCTGTAATGAGGTCTGGGACTGGCGATTTCCTATTCGACATTTTCTGTAGAGCTGTTTCCAGTATTGACCCATCTATGTCATATTGTTTTGTCTGGACATGTTGGCAGTAGTCCTGTTCCAGTTCTTTTAGCCAATTAGCTTGTCTGTTGAATCCGTCATCCGTTTCCCATACAGATCTCCAGTAGCTCTCAACCTGTTCTTTTGAAGGGGTGTCATTTACAGAGATTGAGCTTTTGCCACCGAAGCTGCGATAAACTGATTTAGGATCTCTGGCAAACAATCTATTTAGCACTTGTCGTTTATGTGCTGTTGACTTATATTTCAGTCTTTCTGTTGTAGCTGTGAGTTGTTGTTTCAACTGGTGTAATTTGGAGTTCAAAGTTTTAAATTTTGTATCTCCAAATCGTCTCTCTAACTTTTTCTTTAGGTCTTCCTGGTGTCGTGTGAAGTTGCTCTCTATGTTGCATTTCATAACGACTGCGATGTGTGAGATACTTCGTCCCAGGGACAAAATTTTGGATTTTAAATTTCGCATCCACGCTGGTTCAGGCTTTCTGCTTGTATCTTGATTGCGTGGTTTTAGATGTGTGTTATATGATAGCAATGTGACAGCTGAAACATATAACAAAACATGTATGTATGTATGTATGTATGTATGTATGTATGTATGTATGTATGTATGTATGTATGTATGTATGTATGTATGTATGTATGTATGTATGTATGCAAGTGTGTGTATGTATGTATTTATATATGTATGTATACATGTATATATGTATGTATGTATGTGTGTATGTATACATGTATATATGTATGTCTATACATGTATATAATAATGTCTGTCTCATGGTCGGGTCGTTGGCGACTAAACTGGCAACCCCACCAAGGTTTCTTGGTGAGGAAGGTGACTTTGGACATCCTGCAGGACTAAAAACAAAACCTGTCAAAGGGCAAAGGAGCTCTTAAGAGTCAATGGCCATCCAAAATCACCGGGAGAGATGACCCCTTAGCCTTTGTCAAGGCAGAATTCTAGGAGAAGGAAAACTCTGATATAACACCTGCAACCCTGATGGTATCCAATGATGTTGACTTGTTCTTCTTTTTGGTAAATATCATCTTGGTTAAGAGAGTGGGACTGGCTTTGTGCAGTGCCTTTGCTCACTATAAAAGCTTCACGGCACAGGCATTGCTTTATATCTGGACATCTCTCTGCACTTGTCATCACATGGTACTATGGGCCCAGCACTATGTGTCAATAAGTGTAGTGTTTGTACCAGAGTTTTCAAGTCGCTGGCTGGACTAAAAAGTCACACCCGTTCAGCGCATCGGTAGGGGTTCTCCTACATGGATATAAAGTAGTGGCCGTACTCGAAAACGAGTTGGCAGCCACTATATATGTATGTATGTATGTGATATAAATGATAAATAAGTTTACATTTTGTAATGATTTACCTCTCATCGGAACTGGGTGATTTATATTAAGCATATCTTTCAAATATTTTGATTAACAAAATACTACACTTCCTTCTAAACCGTAGGGTTATATTTTCCCTATTTTTCTTTTACTGATCAGTTAAGTACACGGTTTTCAATCGTGATAACATTTGTTCAGATAAGACTTTCCATGAAATACAAAATCTAAAGACGACAATTGAAAGACAACAGTGTGTTAATTGAAGTAGATTTGGTTGATATTTTTAACAGTTTTAGTATACACGTAGTAGCTTCTTCTTCTTCTTCTTCTTCTTCTTCTTCTTCTTCTTCTTCTTCTTCTTCTTCTTCTTCTTCTTCTTCTTCTTCTTCTTCTTCTTCTTCTTCTTCTTCTTCTTCTTCTTCTTCTTCTTCTTCTTCTTCTTCTTCTTCTTCTTCTTCTTCTTCTTCTTCTTCTTCTTCTTCTTCTGGATAGTGCATCCAATATGTTATTACCATTTTCAAGTGAGAAGGATGCGATTTGAGGAGGAAATTGAGCTACTATATCTGTCTGAAATTGGGCTACTACTTCTTTATAAGCTCATGGTGGACTCTGTACAGGGTAATTGAAAAGTTGTAACATTCATACTTTATTCAAAGTTAGTTAGCTTCAACTAGGAATGGAAAGTGCTTCGCAGTTACAGCTCAGCAAGAGATCACTATTTGTTTTATAAATCACCCTACTACAAACAAAATCGGGCAAACATATTCTATTCTATCTGAAAACGTTTGAGCGAGTATAGTCATTTATATTAATCATAATAGTTGAGTGTTATTTTATTGTATTGTTCGCAAAAGTGTAAATGGCAAGATTGACTTCGGTAGGATTTCAGAATGTAAAAAAAAGCTGTAACTAAGTGCTTCAACTTATTGACGCAACGCTATGGTCATGAATCTTGGGTATTGATAGAAAGAATATGATTGCGAATACAAGTAGCCAGAATGGTATTCCACCGAAGAGTCGCATGTGTAACATTACTCGATAGAGTGCGTAGCTCAAAGATCAGGGAGTCGCTCCAGGTAGGGTCAATACTTCTCCACATCGAGAGATCACAGTTCAAGTGGTTCGAATGTCTAATGAAAGATTAATTTGACAGATCTTACGAGCAAGGCAAACCACAGGAGACTTAGAGGTAGACCACAAGAAAGATGGTTGGATAACTTTCATAAAGGCGTGTCTGAGGACTCTGACTCTATGTCCCTCTCAGGAATATGTGGACGTAAGAAAAGAAGAATCTATAATGATTCTGACAGTCTAGCGCTCTAAAACATAATATTGGTTTCAAACCAAAGGACAAGGTCTTAGATTAGGGTGGAAGGGTTTTGTTAATTATAAAACCCAGTACTTTACTGGTACTTTATTTTCTCAATCCTAAAAAGATGAAAGTCGAAGTTGGCCACCGTGAGATAATCAGATGATATTGATTTCTAACAAAAGCACAGAACCACACATTCGAAGCGATTTGAAAGTGAGGAGTATGACGTTCATACATTTCCCAATTGAGGGAATTGGTAGCCTATGTAAAGAAGTATAGTTTCAGTCTGTAAAACATCGTGAGGTGGTCTCCTCGAAATATTGTTTCTAAGTTTACGGCAATCTATAACATTTCCAGTTTAGATCAAGTAAATATGTGGATTTTATAGAAAATAGTCCTTGAAAGCTACATTGGACATGCATAATGAGGTCTCTGTTGAGATGGCCAGAACTTCTGCTAGTGAACTAAACAAACGTTGATGACAGTTCTTTTTGAACATCTAGCACAAACACGTCACATTTATGATACTCTGTTTGTTAATCTATAATCAATTAAGCTTCTCCCAGCAACAACTGATTTCTTTGTATTGATTAAAACGGCTTTAGTCCTTCCATAAATTCACCTGACATAAAGGTGTAATGTGCTGTTGCTAGATTACTTAAAATGAGAAATACACGTATTTGTATAATAGATCGAAATTCAAAAGATTTTATAATCGAATACAATTAATAGAGAAAAATGAAACTAAGACAACTACGAAGTGGTTGTTATTAGCAAGATGTATCAAAGTTAATGTGAAGTAGTTTATGTGGTCTGAAAAGGATATAAATGAAATGAAACAAAACCAAGTAAGCATCGAATAATTTAAATGATGAAATAAGACAATGCGTTTATTCATTTCTATGTAAAGAGACACACTATCTTAGAGATTTGGCAAGGGGCTTAGATCAAACAGGATTACTTCCGCTCATTATTCTGAATAATCAATAGGAATATTGAATGTGAGTATCATTTGGAGATAAGGAATATAATATATAGGCTTACAAGCACTTTAAATTTGAAAAACGAATAACAAAGTTGTGAAGGCCACACAACAAATAAAATAATGCCAGGCGAAGTTTGTGCCAGTGTATTTTTGTTTAATTCATTTGAAATTTTTCCACATCAATAATGTTCTTAGAAACGTCTTGAACACTATAACATTTAATTCATCCCCTTTTATATACCAGGAGACGTCTACATCGTAAAAACAAAACCAATATACAATATACAATAGAAAAAAATTGTTTACATATGTTCTTTTTTTAAACGGAAATTGGAAACTCTAGATTTGATTAGTCAGAATTTCTAGTTAAACAAAATTATTAGGTTCTTATAGGAAAACTGGTGATCACAACCAATAGTTTATGATACTTCCATCATGTATAAGAAGTGACAAGTCTATCTCGAATATATTCATTGCTATACTAATGATTTCCAATAAATGAACTAATTGAGTTCTTTATTCAGGGGCACACCATCTGACAAGAACACGATCTACTTCCAATTGACTTGCATTTTAGCATCCTAACAACCCAGCTCGGGCAATATTGATCCCAGCAGGATTTAAAGTCATAATATTGAAATATTATGACTTTATATATCATAATGCTTGGAATTATTGTACTACATTGATCATATTAGGGAAAATGTGAACACAAAAACTATTGGTCATCAGTCCTTTTTTTTTGAGGATTTATTATTATTCAAGAAAATTAAGTTATAAGTGATGGGAGAATAAGTAGAGCAAAGTGCAAAATCCATTGAGATAGTCAGTTAGCTATCTTTACATTTTGAATTCAAATCTCGCTAAAGCTCACTTTGCGTTTCATCTTTCATGGTTTGAATTATTTAGCCACGGGACGACTCTGATCGGGCAGACCTATGTCTAAATTCATTCTAGATGTGACCATCTCCGCCCTCCTTGGATAAAATAAATACTCGTCAATTACTGGAGATCGATGTAAACGACTACATTTCACCCTCCAAACTTCGTGTTATGTAAGTTATAAGTTAAAAACCATTATTTTTAGAAAGTAATATACGCATCGTCATTGACATAGTAGACTGAGATCATATGGTGTTGATTGCGATTCATTAACAATATTTATTTTATTGTCACTCTTTTGAGTCCAGCCAGAGTTAACATTTTCTTAAATTTCTCTGAGGCCGATAAAATAGGTAGCAGTTAAATTTTATTACGGGTTCCAAGCCATTGGAATGCTGGAACTATTAATTTTACCGACATCATAAGAATGAAAAACCTTAGTGGGTTTTGAACTCAGAATGTAAGAAGACATAATCAAATATCCTCAGATTTTTGTCAGACACGTTACCGATTCGATCACAGACTCGCCTTTTATCAGGTAAATTCAATCAACTATACAAAATTGACCCTATGTCTATCCAATAGAATTAATAATGCTTTTTGATATCAAAAGATTTATTGCGTATACGAAAATGTGTGCATGTGTGAATTGTAAGTTTGTGTGATTATCTATAAAGTGTGTTAGTGTATTTTTTGCATCAGTGAGTGACTATTTTATACTTGTGTGGGTGAAACTGTAATTGTGTGTCTAATTAGGTCTGCGCATGTTCGAGTAAAGGCTTCTTTTATGACGTCAAAGCCGGCTGCAACTTGCAAAAATTTGTTTTTATTTCTATCATAGTTTCTATCTTCGTTTGCTTGTGTCTTCCTTCCTCCCTTTCCTTCTTTCTTTCTTTCTTTCTTTCTTTCTTTCTTTCTTTCTTTCTTTCTTTCTTCCTTCATTTCTTTCTTTCTTTTATTCATTCTTTTTCTTTCTTATTTATTTATTTGTTTATTCATGTTGATGTAGTCTTTCTGGTTGTTATAAACTTCGCTTGATCCCATGTCTAATGTAATGATACAATGATGATATCAGACAGTACTCCGCTGTTTAATTGTCGAAGACTGCAAAATAATTCTCCCGAAAGAATGATGGGAAGGAGGCAGTCATCCCACTAGGCATACTTTACGTCAATAAAATGGCGTCGAGATTCATTAGGACTTTCAGTATTCATTACTGAGATTTTACGGAAATAAGGGAAGCATTGGACCGTTGAAACACAAACACAAATTATTAACAGTGTGGATTTTAACCACAGTAGCCCAATTGTCCTTTCAGCAATTCCTTTCAGTTTTTAATACGGCGTTTGGAAATAATTATATTAAGGGACGACTGATGCAAATCAAGCGGTTATTTCAACACTAACAAAGTCCTCCTATCGTCCTCCTCCCCCTCCACCTCCTCATAATCATCATCATCACCACCACCACCACCACCACCACCACCACCATCTTCTTTTTCTTGAAAAAAACACACGAAGAAAATGATGATGTTGATGACGACGACGAAGGAGTAGAATATTGTTTTAATATTCTGGAAAAGAATCATCCATTTCCATTTATTAAATATTTAATTGTTTATAAGTTATTCAGTCAGTGTCAAATTTGATATAATATAAGATTTGATATTATATCAAATTTGATATAAAATAATGTTCACTTTACTACTATATTAATAAATTGTTTAATGAGCTCATTAATGTCAGGCAATAATAATATAACTAAAAGAAGTTTTCTTTCTATTTGTCATATTTTAAATAAACAATATTGTCTATGACATTCAAATAATCAAAATCTTGGAGGCATTAAGTAATACAACTAACTTTTTTCTTTGGATTATGGCTGAACTGTAGTCAAACAAGAGCTTATTGAAATTTTTTTGATCTCGCCCAAAACACTCACTTTAAATCCTCCCATTTATTTAATAACTTGCATGGGTTCTTACTATGCATTTTAATCCCCCGTTCACTCCATTTTCTCTTATATAGAGAATTGCTGACATGATTTATTTTCACTACGTTTATTCATTTGGGCAATACTAAATGTTTTACTGTTATGCATCAGTAAATGACATTTTCGCCTACAACAAAATTTATAGACACTTTTCCCAGGGAAAGCCAAATAATAATATAATATATTTAACAGTGTTATTCAAAACATCTACTTATAATTTACTATAACACACCAGGTGGGCTGGGAAATATTCCATCAAAATGGAATATATAGAAATAATCAATGTACCTTACTAATGCATTAAACTATTTCAATTTTCGTCTATCTTTTGAAAATGCCGATGTTTCCTTTAGCAAAGCATCAGCAAAGGTGCAATTTCGAATGGCAAAGTGATATTAAAAGACGAGATTCGTGTATTTCCGTCTTCTGATAAATAGGGAAAAAGAATTAATTTCAAACATGACTCCATTACACTAAGGCTAAGCACATCAAAGTTAGTTTATCATCTATGTGTAGTTCAAAGAAAACTATGTTGTTATTAGCTAAAATATATATTTAACAATGATAGCCGATGCATTGCACTACTACTGCAACCTCTACTGCTGCTGCTCTTCAGCTACCAACACCACCACCATCACTACTACCACCACCACAACCACTAACACCACCACCAGCACAAACACCAACACCACCACCACAAATACCAACACCAACATTAACACCACCACCACAAACACCACCACCACCACCACCACAAACACCAACACTACCACAAACACCAACACCACCACCACAAACACCACCACCACCACAAACACACAAATATACACCAGAAAATGGTGTACAACCACAGACAGGGAGCTCAAAACCAACTGACCAGATATTATAGTGAAAGACAACACAGAAAAAATGCCTTCTAATTTACATATTAGTTCCCACGCACGATAATATATCCCGCAAAGAAACGGAGAAATTATCTAAATATAAATATCTGGATTTAGAAATAACTCGAATGAAACCTACAAATATATACCCCATATAAAATAGCATCACTAGGTACTGTACACATATTACGAAGAATATTCTCAATACAATAGAAACAACACTACTAAATTCCATACTACTAAGAACTGCGCTCAGCAATGCAATGACATCACCTAATAAAACATGACTAATCATTGGCATTAGCAGTGTTGAGAAATAGTGCGAGAATTGTGAAATGGCTACTAGATGAACTAAAATGCCTTGATAGAAATATGAGGACATTGATGACTATTTATGGAGTACTCCACCCTAAAAGCGATTTAGGCAGAATATATGTAACAAGGAACAAAATGCGAAGAGGGTTAATAGCGTGTGAGGAATGCGTGAGGACTGAAGAGAATAACCTTGCTTGTTATATCAGGAATTCGGAAGAATTACTGTTAAAAGCAGTAAAAAATAAGTTGGAAAAGGAAAATGAAAAGATGGCTAAATGGAAAGGAACAATAATGTATGATTAATTTGTGAGAGAAATTCTAGACACAAACCATAAAGAGAGGTCTTGGGACTGGCTAAGGAAATCTGACCTCAAAACAATAACTGAAGCTCTAATTTTCTATGTTCAAGAGCAAGAAATAAAAAAAACAAATAAATAAAACTGTAAATTTACCTCTATGTAGACTATGTGGTGAAAAGACTGAGTGTGTGTCACATCATTAGTGAATGCCACAAATTAGCCCAAAAGGAATACAAGAGAAGACACAATACAGTTGCTGAGATTATCATTCGGAAGTATTATCTGGAACGAAATGAACTGTGTTATGAACATCAACCACAGGGAGTAGTTGAGAATGATGATGTAAAAGTATTATGGGAAATGACTATACAGTGTGATAATATTATAACAGCAAAGAGATTGTACATAGTTGTGATAGGAAATGAGAGAGGATATTTCAAATCATTGTTGTCACCATTCCCGTAAATGAGAGGATCCTCCCAAAAGAAATAGAGAAAGCTTATAAATACTTAGAATTGAAGTACAAAGAATAAGAAACATGAGAAAGGTTGAGGTCATACTAATAGTGATAGATGATCTTATTTGTGTGATAAAGAACTTAGAAAAACTTGGGATCCAGGTAAAGATAGTATTTTTCCAGAAAATGACATTCCTAGGAACAGTTATAATTTTGAGAAGGGAGATGAAAACATAAACCCCAGGGAAAAGCAGCCAAGAGTTTCTAGGTCATTAGTTATGACCAGTTCTCTTGGTTTAATAATGCGGAAAAAGAACAGCCTGAGAAAGAGGACATAATAATGATCAATAAAGAATATTTCTGTAGAATTCAGAAGGTCTTCAACTCTCAGAAAATAATATTCCAGTAGAATTAGGAAAATCTTTTAATTTAGACTAAAGAATATTAAGATTTTAAAATCCAAACTAAATACGGTATTTGTTCTGACGCTTTACATTCTGTTTTCAAATCCCACTGAGGTCAACTTTGCCTTTCATTCTCCTAGAGCTGATAAAATAAATTCTCAGTTAAGTAACAGGAGCGATTTAATTGACTTTCCCTTCTCGACAAAATTGCTGGCTTTGACTCAAAATTAGAAACCATTATAATAGATTTTATAACCTGCAAACAAATACAAAACAAAGCAAAAAAATTAACCCATACACAGCATAGAGAAAATTTCACTACTAGGCATTACACACACATTGCATACACTGTTGATATAATGGAAAATGCAAAATAAAAACAAAAGCCTTTTGAAAAACACATATTGAAAAACAAAAGCAGCTTCCCTCAGTAGGGCAGTGAAAGCATACATTAAAACCTAAGACTACCGAGAAAAATATTAATTCTAATATAAGCATAAGGTTTCAAATAGCAAGAGAAGAGAACAGTCAATGAAATTGAGATCATCAAGTGAGAGGTTCTTTATTTTATCGTTCTTGGAAGGTTAAGTTAGCATCAGCACTATTTGAACTATAACGAAACGAAACCAAAAAGCACAAAAGATTTTTCTTGCTGTTATACCGCCTTCACTGCCCTGTATATAACAATATTAACAATACCAATCACAATAAATTATAATTTTGTCACTGTATCAACAACAAGATAAATGTTGGCATAACAATAGTTTGGATTGATTTGCATGAGCACAAGGAACGCTATAGACAGAGAAATTAGACATATTTATAGAGCGAGCCATAGCAATTAGAGTGTCACTATTTAGAGTGAGCTGTGACAATTAACGATTGCTTTCCAATAAGGAAACTGATTCCAAGTTGCCTGCATCTACAACATAATCTAATCTGGGGAGCTATGATACGAGAAATTGTATACAGATCTCAGATTGAAGCACGCTCAGGAAATAATTTAAACCTATTAATATATGAAGTTTTGACATTCCTGTCAAAAGAAGGCGAGGAAACATACTTAAGGACATCTGCCGCATGAAAAATGTACGGTAAAGTGGGGACTAACATACATCATATAATGAGCTAAGCAATTAATTATAATTAATTATAATTTCCCATTTATTGATGAGAAAAAGTCTTGAAACTAAATGAATGATTCTGACCAAGAGGGCAAGGGTGGCAACCTGTAATTTAAATTAATTAAAAGTTATTAAATAAAGAATGTAGTGGAGAGTGAGTCTGATTTTGACGGTGTTTAAATTTAGATCTGACACCTTCCCATTTCTTGTGCAGAATTAATCATTTAAAGAATAGAATGGCTTTTTCTCACCACTAGGAATGTAACTTAAATTAATTAAGATGTCATTATATGACATATGTTAGTGTCAACGTAACCACATTTTCGCAGGTTCTGTCTGTGATTCTGTCCCTACTTAGAAATATGCAATGGTTGTTTGTTACAATTTATAATACATCAGGTTTTACCATTTTGACAATTCTCTCAGTAAATCATACAATAACTATATTTTCCCATTAAAAGATTTCATTATATATTCATTTGAGTGATATTTTGATAATTTTAATCATTTAGACATTTTATGGCTTAATTGATAGAGGAGAAAGGAAAGCGTTTATAGCACTTTGCTGGGTCTCTGAGATTGGTAGGAGAAAAGAAAGAAGTGTGGACTCTATTAAAGGGCTCCGAAAGTCCAGATGGTAATTTAAAATTGAATGGCAGATTATGTATAGCATTCTAAAATATATACAGCCCATCCGATGTATTTTCGTAATTTCCGTTTACCGAATTTCATTCACATGATTTAGGTCGACCGAAGACTATAGTGAAAAACACTCAATGTGCTGCGCTGTTGATCGAAGCAAGAATTCTGTGACTGCGAAAAGAAATTCTTAACCATGTGGTTCTGCTTGCTGTCTGAACGACAATGATTGCATCTTAGCATTATAAGTATTGGATCTACATCCTATACTGCGAAGCATGCTTCCTAAATACTGCATAAATTTATCAGAAAAATAAAAATGAAATAGGGATAAAGGAAAAAAACATGAATGCTTGCGAGGATCGACTGAAAAGTTTATAGGATGACCAAGATAATCTCATTGAATGTGACCAAATATGGTTCACTTTTCAACAAAGGCCCCCGTACGGTCCACACACTTCTGTTGGTGTTGAAGTGCTTGGATCCCATTGGTGAAGAAGCTTTCACCCTGTTGGTAAAAAACAGTAGATATGACGTCATCATCACTGTAATACTGTTTCACAGTCAAGTGCTCTTTCATGATAGGGAACAGATGATAGTCAGATAGGGCCAAATCAGACTTGTGTGATGGAGCATTGTCCTGATGAAACAAGACCCCCCCCCGCTTTGTCAGTTTTCCTGGGCGTTTGGTTTTGATAGCCTTCCATAACTGCGTTAGCAAGTTGGCATATTACTCTCCATTGATGGTGTGGTCCTTTTGAAGATAGTCAATAAACACAATACCTCTTGCATCCCCCAAAACTGAGGCCATCAACTTTTCTGTAGATAAAACGACATTGACCTTATTTGGGACATGTGAGGAGAAGTGTTTCCACTGCATCGATTGTCTCATTGTCTTTGAATCAAAGGGATGAACCCAACACTCATACTGGGTTAGGAAATGTTCATGGAAACCAGTTGGATCTGACTCAAACCATGTCAAATTTTCCCGTGATGTGATCAGTCTGGTGCGCTTTTGATCGGTTGTCAGAAGACGTGGCACCCACCGAGCAGAAACCTTCGTCATGCCAAGTTCATTGTGCAGAACATTATCAATTTTCTCACAGGATATGCTGAAGGCATTGGCTAATTCATTCATAGTCATTCGCTTGTCATCCATCGTTATGTGGTGAACAAGAGTAATGTTTTCCTCGGCGGTAACAGTTGCAGGACATCCAAACCTTGGGTCATCTTCAAGACTCTTCCTTGCCCTCCTAAATTCAGCTAATTCAGCTGCCTACTTTTGCACTTTTGATAAAATTGGAGCGTCATCCCCTAATGTAGCAACCATGTGAACATGGATACCCTAGTGAGCTAAACCCTTTTTCTGCAGGTACTTGATAACACCACGATGCCAAACTTTGGAGAAGTGGCGACTAGTTACTTTTGAAGTTTTCTTTGAACAGTCAGATGTCAGTTTACCTAGAAAGAAACAATGCCGTTATAATTCAGAAGACTTGAAATTAATGCATGCAAGATTTCACTGCTCTAGCATCATTCCTTCACAGTCAGCATAAGGACCTTTTAGTCTACCCTCGTAGTTACTTCAGTTATGATCGTTTAGACTAAAAAGTAGTATAAGCACATTTCTCATGTAAGTGTTTTAACAACATGCCTAATGTTTAAGTATTAACTTTAAGTGCAGAATTTTGTGATTTTGTGACAATTGAAAAATTAGGAATAGCAATGCAAATTCATCTGATAAGAAAAGAATGATCGAACATTTTCAAACAATGGTAGCAATTACGAGTGAAACGACTTGAATAATTTATTAGAATTAATTATCCAAATAAAAATTTAGTAACTAAGAAGCAATGTCTGCTTAATTGCTTTTAACAGATGGACACGATAACAATGGTAATAAAACGTGTTCTTTAAAACTCTCAACGCCCGGTAAACAATGAAATACACTCTTTAACATATATCAACATATTCATAAATTCCAAAATATAAGTTGGAGCTTACGACTATTCACATGCTGTTTTGATGATTCTCTTACAATCTAATTACTAAAACAGCATGTAAACAAAAGTATAATATATAGATAGAAAATAAAACAAATTAAATATAAGCATCTGTGTAAAGGCGACAAATTATAATTTAGTTCTGAGGAAAATAATTTGATTTCATTGTAATTAAAACGAATTTTATTCTAAATGATAAATTTGAAGTTTATTCCTACAAATTCAATTTAATAGGAATTGATATTCGCTAGTATTATCTGATTTTTGTTTCCGTTTAATTCTGAAAAAAAAAAAAAAAAAAAAAAATGAAAACTTTTTCTTTTCTAGTGAAAACAAATGATTAGCTATGATTATTTCATTGTTTTCGCCTGTTAAATAACTGATAGCTTACTACAGAAAATATTGATTTCTTACAGTAGGTTCCAAATTTAGAGAAAAAAGTGAGATTGCGTGATATTCACCCCTTTATCATCAGCAACATAGCTGAATGGAAACTAAAGCAGAAAGTGGGAATTTACTCATGTCTCATATAAATTTAAAGAGAGAGAAAGAGTGAGATAGATAGATAGAGAGAGAGAGAGAGGGAGAGAGAGAGAGAGAGAGAGAGAGGCGAAATGGAGAGAAAAGGGAGAGAGGAGGAAGAGAGCGAAGAAGGGAGATAGGTAGAGAAAAGAGAGTGAAAGAAAAGAAGAGAAAAGAGAGTAGAAAAAGAAAGAAAAGAAGAAAGAGAACGTGAGGAGAAGGGAGAGAAGAGAGACAGAGAGACAGGGAAAGAGAGAGGCAGTGAGAGAGAGATACAGGGAAAGAGATGCAGGGAAAGAGAGAGGCAGAGAGAGAGAGGGGGGGAAAGAGGGAGAGAGAGAGAGAGAGAGAGAGAGAGAGAGAGAGAGAGAGAGAGAGAGAGAGAGATGCATGTGTGTACCAAACAAACCGTTATACGGTGGTTGAGTTATCAAACTAACAATATTGCTTCATAACTCAACCACCGTAGAATAAATGTCACTGGATTTTTCAGAAATACCCAATAATACGGTAACATGGTGATACTATAAAAAGACACTGGACTGCAACCGTGTTATCACCTAATTAGACATACAATGTTTGATAAGTATATATATACTTTTATAACCATTGCTAACAAGGACTGAACATAATAAAATCAAATTCCTATTGTCATTGCCTCCCGCTCTCCCCATCTCTCACTACTATAAGCAAACGGGGGCCCCGGCGGACATAATAGAGCAGTCGTTTCTCCGGGGGACGGTGAGGGAGAGGCGTTGGAAGAGCCAGTCCATCTCGTGAGGCTGACACATGTGGGTAGCCAACTCTGGTGGTGAGTAGGGAGGTGGTCCTAGGGACAAGGACACCAGAAGTCTCCACTGCTCGACCGCAAACCTGCCGGAGAGCGACCGATATTTGGAGAGTTTTTTTTCTCCTCGGCCCGAAGTGCAGCAGAGCCTGGGTTAGTCACAGATTGCACCAGATTGCCGCTGGAGAAAGTGTCGCTGCATGTGGCATCCTAGATGAGGATGAGGAGTTTACCATCGCGGAACGGGAAGATGGTCATGCCGTCTGGGTTTTTGCCGTCCCCTCGGTCCAGCCCCGCCGGCTTGACACGGGAGGAGAAGCCTGCAGCATCCAAGCTTCAGTGATCGCATTATATACGTGGCTATTATATAATTTCCATTCACTGGATAAGGTGAAAACCACAACAGTACGAAATAAAAAAAATCAAATAAAATTGATAATTTTAAGTGTGTTGTATTTATGTATGAAAAAGAAAGAGAATACATTTAAATATCGAAAGTAATGGGAAACGGCAGACTGTACTCACCAGTCAGTGGGGTGTATCTCATCTGCGTCTTGCGGACAAAAGGCGCTACCACAGAGAACAGCCAATGCCATCACCCACCCTACCTCGTGGGACTCCTTCATCAGGCGGGATGCACTCCTCCCTATTTTGTATTATAATAAAAGTTAAGACTTTTTTTTTACAAAATTACGAGGAGAAATTAAAATGATACTCCAATTTTACTTTTGCCCTAGTTAAAC
>OZ024743.1:145194911-145229911 GCA_964016885.1 Eledone cirrhosa | reverse complement strand
AGAAAGAAATACACCATGGACAATGTGATCCTGAATAAAAGAAATAAAAGATTACACCGAACTGAATTTAACAGGATATATCTTTGGAGGCTAATTTTCTAAAAGAATTCAGTTTGAATACTTATCTCCTTAATTGGCAACATCTATAGAAAGCCTTATAATGTGTATTTTGTGAACCTAAATACTATATACAGCGCCGAATAATATAACTTGCGTTTTCTATAACCGTTAGCGAATTTTAGATATAAATGTTAAATTTATTTTGCAGATGCAATTATATCTTCTAAAGGTTGCATGAGTAGTCCATGCATATTTTACTTTGTATGTGATATAGTTGTTGCTAAAAGGCGAAAACGAGATGTAATATACATTATAATTTATTAAGCTTACTTTGGAAAAAATAAGGAGATCAATACAAAAGTTGGTCTCCATACAAGATTTGTCATATGGATGTTGCATCATTGAGAAACTCAAGTCATGATAAAAAAAAAAAAAATGTTTTTGATTCCCTAAGATATGCTAGCAACATAGAAATTATATCGACGACTTCTACTTCTGTTGATACAATGTTCAAGGAACCTAACCTTTCATCAGAAATTAGATCTATACTTATGATACGGCTATTATTGACATCCACTCCACTGATAGCCTCGATAATAATATAGATACTGATACTAATTTAGACAATGATGCTTTTTTTATCGCTTAATCAGGTCGGAAAGTGCAACGTCCATGACTACTTTTTCAGGTCTTCACTGATTGGCTGGAAGTTGGAAGGAAATTATTCTCAAACCAGATACATCGTCCAAGAGCTTCAACAGATTGAACTCCGCTAAATGAATCCACGACTAGATGTCGGTGTTAAACAGAGCAATGAATTAAGTCTACCATCCAAGAACTCAGAAACGAATAGTACCAGATATCTCATTTGACGTTCTAACAATTACAGCAATCCACCGCCCTGGACTGGGGCATTATTTTATCAATCCCAGAAGGATGAAAGACAAAACTGACCTCGGTGAGATTTGAATTCAGGGCACAGAAAGTTGAAACAAGTACGGCAAGCTCCTTTGTTTAGTTTCTAACAACTGAGTCAGTTGGCCGCCTATATGAGGCGGAAGAAGATAGCCGAAAGCTTATTCACAGTTAAAACAAACTGAAATGCACGATTTAATTAGGGATTTGAATTTACATAAGGAAGCTGCAAAAATGTTTATTAAGATTCAGTATATCCTTATCCTAGAATGCAAAGCACGAGAGCAAAGTTGTGCAATTTGTTTTGCAAGGGGATTTCAGGTTTGGTGTTTAAGCTAAGAATTGATTATGGAATCGGTGATCTGTGTCTATTTATCGATTCCTGCATGTGCATATGTATCAATACCAGTAGCCTATTCTCTTAATTTAAATGAAAACTCCAAAACCAGATATTTCATTTATAAAACATCAAATATGGTAAATACGCACGTTATTAAGCCAGCAATCTTTGTACACTCTAATTCCATGTTTTATATGTGAATGAGATAGTAGATCACGTAGCCAGCATTAAAAGAGGAAAAATTGGTCTCACAGAAAAATGTTCGCATCTGGATAGAAGAACAGTTTGCATGAAAAACTAAATAAATCAATTAAAGATACCCTACCACGCATGCATCAGACTTGAGGAAGTAGAATATCAAAGGATTAAAAATAAATACTGATTGCCTCAAATACATTTATTCAAAAATCCAAGAATCAATTACAATAAAATATAGGAAGGTGTCTCAATAGCTCCAAAGATAAGAAAGTTACTTTTAGATGATGAATTCCCCTTCACAGTGACAGAAAAAAAAGAAGCGTAGTGGAAATTCAAAAGTATTCAGTCTCAGATTGTAGTGTTGGCCTGATTGTTCACTCTCATTCTGTCATCAACGGAGAAACGTTCCATCAAGATATCCAAACTATGGATAGAAGATATAAAGAGAAATCATATATGTTTACAAAATATTGGTGGTGTGCAATGAGATGTGCATAATGCATATAATACGCCATAAAGTGTAGTAGTGATTTAGCGTTCACTACTTTAATATTTCTGTGTTCTTTCTGAAATTAAAGTAAAAAAAAAAATGTTTCTTTCAGTCTTTATTGGTCACTATGACCGGAACACAAAGGAGAATACAAATGAAATGGGACAGTGGGGATTTACATAAATCGAATAAACAGAAAAAACAAATCAGATGGTAACATGAAAAATTAATAATAACAGAATTCTTATAGAGGAAAGTCCCGCCCAGGTGTAATTTACAAGTTCCACAGATCCGAAACTACCCAGATTGATAAAAGCACCATAGGAAGGTGCCCCTATCCCCTTTGAACTCGCAAGCATACAGTTGCATGCTTAAAGTAGGCTCGGGTTATCCTCGCTACATTCACCCACTTTTTAACAAATATACTGAGGAGCAGTACTTCCTCCTCTACCCTCATCACCTTTCTTTCCAAGTTGAATTTGAAAAAGTCGATGAGCATCAATTGCATCCACCACACAGCATTTCACCACAGCTTCCAGACAGGTAAACTGATTTCCCTTCCCGACCAAAAGAAGGCAGCAAGGCGATCTCTATGATGGAGTTGATCGATAGCTGGATTCGTCTTACGTCTCACAATAGCTGTTTGAAAAAAACTCTACAAGTCAGCAATGCTCAGACACTGGACAAGTGCGTGCAGAACGGTTTCGTCGTATTGTGCACATCTCGAACAGATCCATCTAACAGCACTTCTATGCCTGTAGGGTTTGTCACGAACATGCAGTTCCCCCTCCCCCGGTAGCACTGCCAGGTCGGGAATTTCTAGAAATTGTTCATAGTCTGAAAGTTCTTTGGAACAGACTGATTAGTTCATTCTCGAGTTTTACAAGAACATCGTCGCTCTTGCCCATCACTAGTCGTCAATAGGACACTAACACGGAATTTCCATTGACCGCATTGCCCAAAAGGTTGAGGGCTGTGAACATCTGACAACATTCCAGATGCCTGGGGCCCGGACTTAGTCTTTTCTTGACCCAAGACTGCAGTTCAGTCAAAGAGACGAGCTGCACCTGACAAAAGGCAACCACATTTGTTCACCGTTTAGGAAATTTTGCAAACGACATAGCCTCAGCGCATGCTTGGGCATCATCAACCATCGAAGGCCAAGCCCTCCGCGTAATGGGTGTGGCAGCAGATGAACCACCGAACTAGTAGCACTTGTCATTTTCACAAGAAATGAAAGTATAAGGAAAAGATTAAATTTTCATAGCTTGAATATCTTTGATCATAGCTCTGCTCGATCAAGCCCAACTTGATATTAAACAACGGCAGCAACACGATATATTTCTTTATCATACATATTCTACATTTTATTGGAAATATTACATTTGCAACGTAAGAATGAAATTAGTAGACTGTTATTTGCGAACAATATTTAACCCCGATTCTGGAAAGTAACTCTTTACGAAACTGTTAGAAATTGCGCATTTATATCTAAAGAGTTTACTCCAATCGTTATATTAATTTTTAATAAAACCTACTTACCTGATAGACAAACTTCCACTGTAATCTTAAACTGCATTATCCCAACTTCCTTTTCTTACCGTCTCTATAATGACTACTACTCCCCAGAAATTGGTAACTTAATGGCATAGTTAAACTTCCTTTACCCCTTTCTTGTTTTACACATCTAATACACCCAAACTAAACAAGAACATTTTGTCTAGTAACACGACTACATAAAAATTGCAAGCTTAAGACAAAACGTAGATATTTATGTTAGAAAAGTCGACATCAATACATACATTCATTCATACATACACACATACATACATGCATACATACATACATACATACACTCTTACATACATATATGCACACATATATAATTAATGAAAGAGTATATATATTTAAGAATATATTAAAATGTTTACTGTTATAAATAAGCAGTTGTGAAGATAAATATTTAAAGTTAATATTATTGAGCGAGCATTAGAATCTAGATATATTTGAATTTTTAAAAGACGAAATAAAAGAAGTGCCAAGAAAGACAATAAGTAAATAACTAAATTACAGAAGACTATGAGTAAGATGTAAAACATAAAATACTGTCTCTCTTATATAAACTGTGTTGTTACAATATAAATATGATATATATTGAAACTGACACTTTAACTAGAGGTAGTATATTTTGAAGTCTATAGGAAAGTGATTGCATGATTGCAAGCAGACACAACGTACACACTCGTGTCTATATGTGAATATATATAGAGTGTGTGTGAGTGTGTGTTGTGTGTATATGGAGAGAGAACGAAAAAGAGATAGATAGAGAGAGAGAGAGGGAGAGAGCGAGAGAGAGAGAGAGAGGGGGGGAAAGAGAGAGAGAGATAGATAGATAGATAGATAGATAGAGAGAGAGAGAGAGAGTGTGTAATAAAAGGAAAGAGAAAACATAACTAGATAAAGCAAGGAAATTATATTTTAGAAATATTTAATTTCTGTATTCTTTGGTAAGTTTATTCTAGAAAGTTTGTAATACAGGATCAGGTTGTCGTGTATTTGGTTTCGAAACATCATCTGACATATTAGATAAGAAATACAGATTTCTGGAATTCCGCTCTACCCAAGCGCGTAGTTAACAAGACGACACTAAGATAACCCATATACAAGTAGATTCTGTCAACGTATATGTCCAAGATAAAACAGTTTACTGCGGGATAATTATTGTAATCATTAGACAAAAAAAAAAAGTAAGAGAAGAAACGATGTTTAAATTCTTTATTCGTTCTCGATAAAAACTCAAGACTATGTTCGTACACAACACATACACGTAGGTTTCTTGCTTACAATCCGAGATATACCATAGCTAAACGGTTATATTTTTGATGGCGTGTATAAAAGAAACTGTTTCCTAAAAGGTCCGTAGGAAGAAAATGGGCAGAGTGACGGGTGAAGTTTTTTGTAGTTTTTATTCTGGTTCTTTGATTTTGAGTTTATATCCCACCGAGATCAACTTCGCCTTTAGTACTCCCAGGATCGATAAATAACGTACCGTGTGTATATTCGTGCATTTATACTTTTAGGTTGTAGTTGATGATCCAGTTTTTATCTTATGTTAAGAGCTACATTGTTCCATCTTTACTTAAGATTTTAGGCTGTGGCGTGAAGAAAATTTATTTATTATTTCTCGTAGGTACAGCGAATGCACAGAAGCTCCCTCGTGAGCTCGTATATATTTGAGGTAATTTTTTAAATGAATATTTTTTAAACGTGCTACATTTTATAAACTACTATAAGTATCGATTGCTTCAAAATATTTAAAAACTTGTTGATCAGATTATACTATCCAAATAAGCATGCAATTGGTATTAATGTGAATCTCTGAGAAAATATTTAAATCTAGTTGCTTTAGTTTATATATCTGAAAATGAGGCTGAACCAACTCGGTACATTGATAAGGGATTACATGGTTTACAGATATAATTTTGAATACTGGGGGAAAGAGAGGTAACCAGGATTATTTGAAGTCAGAAAAAACATATACGGATCTCATCTAAGGTATTATTATTTATTCAGATAGTTCCTGATGGCTTTCAATATAAACATGCACTATAGATCTTGAATAATAAACACAGCTCGTTTTATTCAAAATATTTCTACAACTTACACCTCTGACCCCTAAAATCCATTCTCAGCAATATATTGATATAAAACATTATAAAGAAAATCTCTAAATATATTTTCATCTAATTCTTTTCAGAAAGAAAATAACATTTAATGCGTGTTTTATTTGCTTTTCATTTAAAAAAATGAGGATAAAAGATATTGGTTATTACTTCAAAGCCTTTACTTTGATGATCTTCAGGCAACTATTTACAAAAAAATTGCACGAAAACATAAGATGTGTTTATAAAATATTTCCAATCTAAGCAAAGGTGCCGAGCGCAAATGTTCTGGAAACAAATACAGCCGCAAAGAATTAAGACAATATCTTCAATGTAAATACTGTCAACCTAGAGTGTATTACTACATGTAGTTCATTATATCCAATTTTGAAATGCCTGTGTCATAGAAGTATTGATTTTTTTCAGAACTATCTATCTATCTATCTATCTATCTATCTATCTATCTATCTATCTATCTATCTATCTATCTATCTATCTATCTATCTATCTATCTATCTATCTATCTGTCTGTATACATCTATCTGTATATATCTATCTCTCTATCTGTCTGTATATGCCTACATACATATATACACAGTAATAAATTATATATATATGGTTTTATATATATATATATATATATATATATATATATATATATATATATATATATATATATAACGAAGGAAATGTGGTAATGAACCAGGTGGACCATAACGCACCAAAGTACTCAATACTTAGGGTAGTAGAGTGGGTAATATGTATATATAGTTGAAAATGAACGAACAAAACACAGGAGGCAATTGTACACAGTTATATTAGGTTCAGGCTTGGTGGAAATAAAGGAGGTGTCAACGTTTCGGACATAATTCCTTCATCAGGAAAGTTCGGATAGGTGGAGAACAAGAGCTCCGAGGAGTAAGGAAGGTTTTAAGGAGGAAAGTTACAAAGTAAAAATAAACAAAAATAATGATAAAGATAAAAATAAAAATAAAAGGGGTAGGGGGATATACGTCCATGGTGGGAGTGGGTGGAGGGATGGTATGGGTGTGTGAATGTGTTGGTGTGGGTGGTTTCAGGGGGAGAAGGAGAGAGGGTAGTGGGGGCTTATATATATATATATATATACATACATATATATATATAAGCCATTTATATATTAAATAATTATATATATACATATATATGTATAATTATTTAATATAGAAATGGCTTCTACAGGACTAGAACTGTTTCATTCGTCTAAAGTCATCAGGAATGCCGGGTGACATAAAAAGTCGTTGATACTTATAGGTTTGGTATTGTTTAGGGATGGTAGTGGTGGGGGATATTTTATGGAGCAGATATCAAGGGTGGGAGGGGAGGGAAGGGTAAGGTAGGAAGTGGGGTTGGAAGCATGGGAAGAAAAGAAGAGAATTCTTTGTGTAGGTGGACACACACACACACACACACACACACACACACACACACACACACACACACACACACACACACACACATATATATATTTATGTATGTATATATACATATATATATATATATACACAATCATACACGCCCGTGTATATTTCTCTCTCTCTCTCTCTCTCTCTCTCTCTCTCTCTCTCTCTCTCTCTCTCTCTCTATATATATATATATATATATATATATATATATATATATATATAGCGATATATATATATAGCGATATATATATATATATATATATATATATAAAGAAAAAGAGATGAAATCGAAAATGCAACTGGAGTCTTATTTTTTTTTTTTAAATATATACATTTATTTGGTTCCTTTACCGGTTTCGCAGTTCTTCTGCTTTTCAAAAGGTGAGTTGAGATGGAGGATCTGTGGTTTTTCTCACAGATGTGAGAAAAACCACAGATCCTCCATCTCAACTCACCTTTTGAAAAGCAGAAGAACTGCGAAACCGGTAAAGGAACCAAATAAATATATATATTTAAAAATAAAAAAAAATAAAAAATAAGACTCCAGTTGCATTTTCAATTTCATCTCTTTTTCTTTATACTTTCACTCGTGTAGGACACCTCGGTTATTTTTCATTTTGTAAAAAAACCCTCACTTTCTAATATATATATATATATATATATATAGATAAATATACACGGGTGTGTATGATTGTGTATAGAAGATTATATTAATAAAAGGAATTCCAACTTTGTCTGATTTACTCGTTTTATTTACAATCCTTTAAAATTTATAATGGTATTAGAATGAAATAGTATGGTAGAATATTAAATGTTAAGTGTTAATTGAACAAGTACTTTCATGCTTTCGCAATCTTCAGGTTCATATTCTGTGGTGACAGTCAAGTTTGCAATTTTCAACTGTAAGGAGATGGGTAAATTTTGTGCCTTATATACAGTGAGAAGTGGCTACAGAATGCTAGATTCTGCAAACTGTATTTCGACCAATCGGTGTGTAGTTTCACGGGATTACTAAAGCTGATTGGTTTAGGCGTCACGGTTGGTTGAGCATGTCTAACGACTACTATTTGACCCTATCCAAAGCATCAATTGTTTTGCTATTTTTAGAAATGATGAAAATAGCATTTTCTAGTAATCATCACCATCGACATCACATTTATTATTATTATTATTGTCGTTGTTATTGTTAGTGGTAGTAGTCGACATGGTCGTAGTCATAGTAGGAGTAATACCCCATTATTATTGTTCATTTAGCTTGGGTTGGAATTTATCAATAAAAATCTTTTTGATTTTTCTCTTGATTTCACTTGGGCTGTGTAATTTGTAGAATGGAAATATTATAAATATTCTCTTAACACATGTTGCTAGATGGTTACTCACGGGTATTTGACGGACATTTGGGTCTCTAATTTGCTGTCGGTGGACCCGTGTACGTTCCGATAGTGCATTTCCAGTTTGACCGACATATAGTTCTTCACAATTCGGGCATTTAATGCAGTTCATATTTGCATTTGTGAATATTTTTCCAGTTTTTGTTTTTATATATTGACCGGGGTGTATGGATTGACATGTGCCACATCGACTATCATTGCATTTCGATACAGTGAATGATTGGTCTTTGTTGTTAAGGTCAAACTTTCCTTTTGTTAGTAATTGCTTCAAATGTTTCGGCTGTCTTTTACTAAGAGTCAAAGATCGATCTGTGATTAAGCCTTTTAATTCATTACTTTGAGAAATGATCGGTAGGTTTGCTTTGGCAGTGTTGAAGATATTCTGGTGACATGGGTTGTGTGTCATTATAAATGGTTTGACCAGTTCTTGGTTTCTTCTTCCTTGGGTTGTTGTATAGGTATTTTTATAGCCCGCTGTATGCCATTTTCTATAAGTAGAGATGGGTATTTTTGTTTGAGCACAAATTCTCTTAGTTCTGTTAGGCGTTTGTTCCTAGTATTCGTATCTTCTACAATGGTACAAATTCTTCTAGCTAGGCAGTATGGGATGTTGCGATTTGTATGAGGTGGATGGCACGACTTAAAATTCAGATGTTGATGGGTGTCTGTGTGTTTATAATATATATCCGAGGTAATGATGGTGCTGTTTTTGATTACCATTATATCTAGGAATGGTAATTTAGTGCTACTCATCTCTTTCGTGAATTGGAAAGATGGGTGTAGGTTATTCAGGAGGATATTGAACCCATCCAGAGTATCTAGAGATTCTGTCCAGATGATGAAACAGTCGTCAAGGTATCTCTTCCAAGATTTTTCAATGTACTTTCTAAAGTCAGTACTATATTTTTCCTCTATTTCTTGGTAGAGTTGTTGTTCTAAGTATTCCATTACAGAGTTCGCGTAAACGGGAGAAAACTTCGTTCCCATCACTGTGCCTCTAATTTGGATGTAATTCTTTCCATTGAAAAAGAAAGTGTTGTTTTCCAGAATAAGTTTGACTGCGTCTAATATAAATGGCGCTGTGAATCTGGTGGGAATCACTTCTCTATGTTTTTCCACCCAGTATCTAACCGCCTTTATTCCTAAATCATGTGTGATGTTGGTGAAAAGGCTTACCACATAAAAACTAAGTAGAAGTGAATTCGTTTCCGTGGTTTTGAGAAGATGGGACAGGAAGTCGATATCATCCCGGATGAAACTGGGTATGTGAATACATAGTGGTTTCAAAATAATGTCAACAAAATTGCTTAGACGGCGGGTAGGGCATGTTGTACCAGCTATAATAGGTCTAAGTTTTAAGTCTTTTGGGTGTAGTAATTTAATGTACTCACTGTTTTGTTCTTTTACTGCCAGTTGTATTTCTTTTGACTTATGAACTTTCGGTAGGCCATACAGGTTGCTGGGTTTTGGCTCAAAATTGGTGAAGTAGTCTCTTTCCTTATCAGTAAGTGAGTTGTGGTATTTTGAAGCCAGGTTGTTGATCTTCTTCATGATGTTGTGGTCTATATTTGACGGTATTTCATGATAGAATGTTGTGTCTTTCAGTTGTTCCTCAACCAAATCTTTGTAGTATTCAGCATCCATTATAACAACTGCACCCCCTTTATCTGTTTGTTTAATTATTATTGTTTTATCATTTTCTATACGTTTAAGTGCAGACATTTCTGATTTGTTAATGTTTGGCCTGATATTAGTATTACGTATAAGAGGGAATTTAGACAGGATGTTAATGTATTGGTCGAGATAGATATTTCTTCCTTTTGGCGGAGCGAAATTTGATTTATTCTTTATTCTTTACTCTCATTACTTTTATCAGCAAAGAATTCTACAAGACGTAATTTTCGACAGAATTCTTGGGTATCCTCCTTCAGTTCTTGGTGGTTGACTGTTGGAGTCGGTGTGAATTTCAGTCCTTTAGAAAGAATTTGCATTTCATCATTGTCAAGATCTCTTTTGGATAAATTAATTATTTTAGGATCTACGTGTACAGTTGTTTTGGGTATGTTTCCTCCTGGAGTTTTTCTTTTTCCGGTTTTTGTTGTCCTGACGTTAAAAAATGGATTTTCTCTGTTCAGGATTTATATTCCTGTTGGTGTTTGCTTGATGAACCTTTGGTCGTGATATTATATTTGGTTTCGTTATGTTTATTTTGTCCTATTTTTGGTATTATGTATATTATTTTTCCATTTATTTTTAGCATTATTTTTAACAATCTGGAGAAATGACCTAGGTTTGCTTTCAGGTTTAGATCGTTTTTTTCGCCCAGTTTCTTGTGGGTAATCTCTGTTGAGATCTTGAGAGTGATCTGGTTATTCTACGTTTTTCCCCCGTTCCTTGTGGGTAGTCTCTGTTGAGATCTTGAGAATGATCTCCTGTTTTTTTTTGTAAATAAAACGAGTAAATCAGACAAAGTGGATATACTGAGATTCTCTTTCAGCTTAGGAAATATCCAAACTGGACTGTGGGGAGGATGTCTGTTGACTGTCTGGCCGTGGGGACCCAGTAGATGTAGATGATGCCCTTGCTGTTGAAGAATGGGATCATCATGAGCTTCCCGGTGGACCCGCTTTGCCTGGCCTTCTTGGGTCTTGGGGAGTCAGAATATTTCCACTAGGCACTCTGTCTCTTGATCTCTGGATCATAACAGTAGACTCAGCTCTCGTCACTGGTTGCCAGAGATTCAAGGACACTTGGATTCGAAGCAATCCACTCGACCATCTCCCTGCGGTCATCAATGCGCTTCTGCCTTTGATTTTCATTGAAACCCCGGAACGAACTTTGTAAAAACTTAGCGCATGTTCAGATCGTCATGAATGTCTCAGTGCACGGTGCCCTTAGTCACTTCAGATTGCTTAGCAATCGTCAGAAAAGCTGCACAACGATCCTCGTCAAGAAATTTGCTGCGAATTTTGTCGACCAGCTTTGGCATCTTGATGCCCCCCCCACCCCTCTCCGCCACATCTCTCCTCGTTCCGCACCTGCTCCTTGCCCTCCTGGAACCAATTGTACCAGCGGAAAACAGTCATCCGGCTCATGAAATTTAGCTTGTAAGCAGTTATGACCGTTTCATAGGTTTCTGCAACATTTTTGCCGGACTTGACACAAAACTTTATTACAAATAGAGCCTTCAAGCTGTCCTCACGTCTTGACTGCATTGTGGATTCAATAAGCTGGACAAGACATGTGTGATGGGTAGTGTTTAAAGTGTTGAACCTTCAACCGGAAAAGAAAATGATTTGGCATTTTAGCTTATTATAGCCATATCAAGGATGTATTAAAGTGATAAGTACGTAAATTAATTAAAAATGCATGAAAAGAAAAAGTCTCAAAACCTTTTGAGTTTACCTCGTATATTTAGCGCGCTCATTTATGTGTCTGTCTGCCAGTATATCAAGAACGCTTCGTACTTCAATTCTGAATTGGAACCACTTTACACCACTAATCTCTCTTACATGCCGTTGAAAGTCATAGGCGCCACCTTTTCCTCCTTCTAGAAAATTACGTATGTATAAAACTATAAGCGTGCTTGTGACTGATTATGAATATGTATACAAATATATTCAGATATTCAGATATACAAACTATATTTTGGCATCGTATTTCCTATATGACATGTTCTATTAATATATAAATCATATATCGTATCTACAAGTTCATCTTATTGCTTATTTTATGTATTTCATTAAATTTTTAATGTGCGAAAAATTTTCAAGTATTTTATTTATCATTATTCATGTAAAATTTGTATATGAATAATAAACGATTTTTTTCTCTTAATTCTCAAGTATTTTATTTATCAGTATACATAAAGAGTCCCCAAATACATGACCATATTCTTCCGAGCCAACAGTTAAATTGTAACTGAGTTATATCTCATTTTATGTCGGGTTCTTGACGTGTTTGGGGTTTTGATTTAGTGTTTATACATACAAGTGAGTTGTGAGATTTTAATCAAAGAAAAAAAAAAGAAAAAATATTCTAGGAAACGAAAGTGGTAATTATGAAAATGTAATAATAAGGGATAAAGAATTTGGATTACAAAATTTGTAGGTAAATTATCTTTGTTTATGTACAAATTGATTTTGAAATTATATGAGTAGGAAAGTATTTAATAATTGATATGGGTTTTTTATATATGTATATATATATATAACTGAGCAGATTATAATGCTATGAGGTAAATTATTTAGTTCAAAAGAAGGAAATAATTACCGAGGTCAAATTTAACAATTCAACAATCTTATTTAAGTAATATACGAATAGGAGAGACTATACATACTTTGTGTAAGTATTTTAGAAAGAAAAGATGTATGCATTATAGCATAATTTATCAATTTATATTAAATTCAATTTATTTAAATACAACCTAAAGTTAAGGTAGAGGAAAAATTGTAGCGGAGAAAAATTGTAACGGAGAAAAATTATTTAACTTATTTTGTCCAATAATCTAGATTTTCAAAATAAAGATAACAAAATCGCTTAAAAACTATATATAAAGCAATAACACCTATTTTGTTATTTTTCATAAAGTTTAACTAAGAACTCTAAACGTTTTCGAGAATAGTTGAAGACAATAATTAAAAATTATATATAAAGGAATATTCTCTATTTTGTTATAAAGCTTAACTAAAAATGCTATGAAACGTTTTCGAGATTCGGTGGAGGCACGAATTAAAGATCTCAGAACGTTTATTAATAATTAATATTCTATTATTAAGCATATAAAGAATTTCAGTGATACAAAGATCACAATTCTTAGAAATGGAAGAATTTTTATAAGGTAAAGCATTAGAAAGTTTGTGCCAAGAAAGAGAATATTTTTAAGCGACCAAATTAATTCAGATAAAGCTGTACTAAATCTTTCATCTTTTCTTTAAATTTAGCGGAAGTAGTGGCTTCATGTTCAATTTCCAGGACGTTGGCTGGGACATCGAAATCCACGTGAATGGTTAGCAAAAGGCCCTGACTTAACGCCATACGATGTTTTCTTGTGGAGGTGGGCGAAAAGAGACGTTTAAGCTAAAAAAAATCTGATTCTATTGAGGAACGAATTCGTCATTTTCTGTCCAATATACCGCTCGAGTTCCTGAAGAAGTCTGTCGATGATGTATTCAGACGATTACAAACACTGGTGGACAATGGTGGTGCCTATGTAGAATTTTACCACTGTACTGTACTTCTACCACTATTCTGTTCAAAATCATAAATGTTCTATAGGGTGTCTCTTTCCACCCACCCTGGCTTAGTGGTTAGAGCGTCGGATTCACAATCGCGAGGTTGTGAGTTTGATACCTAGACTGGGTGATGCATTGTGTTCTTGAGCCAGATACTTTATTTCGCGTTATTCCAGTTACCTCAGTTTCCTCAGAATTGCGACGTCACTAGTGCCGAATTCTATCGTCCTTAGCCTTTCCCTCACCGGATAGAAAATAACTTTCTTTTAATAATTCTCTTATAAAAACCTCTTTCTTTACCTTGTTAACTATGGGTTCTTGTTTTTCTTTGGGACTTGATTCCTCTAATCCCAAATTAATTTCCTGATGATATTTTAATGTTGACTGGTAACATTGAAGTTGAAACGCGTGTAGCCATTAATAAAATAATTTAAAGTACCTTCTTTGGTTGTCAATTGATTTAAATTATGCTCTGTATTCTTTCCTAAGTGATTAACACATTGAGCTTTTTAGCATTCGGTAACGAATGTGCGTCATACACACTTTATTCATCTTATATACGAGGTGGGTCAGAAAAGTTCCAGGACTGATGTCACAAAATATTTATTTCAAACCCAAACTTCACACTAAGAGTTTTCTCCTTCAAAGTAATCCTCCTGGTGTATGTAACTGTAATCTTAGCTCTCTGCAGTGATCAAACTTTTTTCTTCATAATTTTATATACATTTCCTCTGTTTCAGGTCATCAAGCAATGAGCACAGAGCAACGAACAAACTTGAAAACTCCGTCAGAAGCACTGGGATTGCTGCAGCAAGTGTATGGAGATGAGACGATGTCACGCTCACGTGTTTTTGAGTGGTGCAAGAGGTTTAAAGAAGGACGTGAGGACGTGGAAGATGACCCCAGGAGCGAAAGGCCTTCAACAACCAGGACTGAGGTCAACGTTGAGCGCGTCAGGCAGATGGTGCGTAGCGATCATCGGCTGACTCTTCGACTGATGGCAAATAAGCTGGGGATGAATCGGGACAGAGTCTGGAAAATTCTCACTGAAGATTTGGACATGCGGAAAGTCTGCGCGAAGATGGTGCCAAAACTGCTGAACGATGACCAGAATGGTTGACGCATTCAAGTGTGCTAGGACATCCTCAAGCGTCTTGAAACCGAACCAGACATGCTAGGGACAGTCATCACCGGTGACGAGTCATGGATCTTCGAGTATGACCCAGGGGATCCGTTTTGAAAACGTGGACGACATCAAAAAGGTCGTGACGTCGGAACTGCGGAGGATCCCGGAAGAATCCTTCCAGGAGTGCATGCAAGCGTGGCAGAAAAGGATGGAAAAGTGCATTAGACTCCAGGGGGATTACTTTGAAGGAGAAAACTCTTAGTGTGAAGTTTGAGTTTGAAATAAATCTTTTGTGACATCAGTCCTGGAACTTTTCTGACCCACCTCGTCGTATATATATATATAATATATAATATATATATATATATATATATATATATATATGTATATATATATATATATATATATATATATATATATATATATATATATATATATATATATATATATATATATATATATATAAGATCAAAAGATGGTTAAAAGAGTTCCAAGTATTTTATTATGCGCATTTCAAAAACAAATATCATCATGGGATGATATCTGCGTTCTCATCAAATAAAATAGGGAGACATGATATGAAGCTTAAAAAACACTTGTGAATAGTGAAGTTTTAAATCAACATATGAAAAATAAATTAAGATTGATGTATGAGATTGGGAAAAAGTGTGGGGGGTGGGGGGGGGAAAGGTAAGGAAGAGGAAGAAATGAGAGTAAAGGATGGCGGGGAGGAGAGATGGGTGAAAGAGAGAGAGAGAGAGATAGCCTTTACAACTGAGAAAAAAATATATATTGTCTCACAGAGAGAAATTAAAAAGCCGCTGGAAGATAATAGATAATTTAAAAGATTTTGAAATTAAAAGTTAATGAGGTTTATGCAAATTTTTCCAAAAACTTGGAACTCTTTTAACCATCTTTTGATCTTATATTATTTATACTCCAGTCCTACAAACTGTAGAGTGCTACTTATCCGATATTTGCATTGCTTTATTGTGCTACAATAAAACTCACCTCCTACATATATATATAAGTATTAAGTTGTTAAACAATATTCGATGATTATCTCAAAGAATGAGTTTTACAGTAGATTGGAAGCACTCAACGAAAATAATTTTCAGGAGTTATTAATATTAAAATATAAGTATTAATAAAATAGATGTTCTTTTGATCAATTACATTTTATTATACAAATTTCGGATGTACAACAGTACGTCCTCATCAGACAAAATATAATGATACATGACATACCCTGAGATGTTAAATAGTTAAGATTTAATCAAGGTAGTGATTACCCGATAGAAAACTTTACTTATATAATATCTGTGTGAGAGTGGGAAAACGTAATGAATTCATTAGAGAGTGTGTGAGTAAGAAAAAACGTTGCATACTTAAATTGTTCTAAAATTTTAAATTGTATGGTACTACATTCAATATATCTAGGGAAACGTCTCATGAATCATAACAGCCAGTGATAGCCACTGGAAAAAGATTTATAAGGAGGGAAAGATAAAGTGTGTGGGGGGGGGGGGTCGAAAGTTACACGGTTAGAATTTGAAAATATTTAATTTATAATATTAATGTGAAGACTCCAGATTTCAGGATTATTTGCTATTTATTTATATATTATTTATATAAATTCGATAAGTGTGTTATCATTTCTAAACTTCTGAATTGTGAGAATAGCATTTTAAAGGATTTAGCTGGCATGTAAAGAATGAAATATTATACTGTTGATTAATTACCTAAATCTAAACTTTAACAAATATCTCAACATATTAGGTATGTAAAGCTAATATGTAAACCAGGAATATATAATCAACAGTAAAAAACATCAATGGCCTTTAATATTGCTTTATTTTATAAATATCTATAGAAAAAAACAGCGTTAGAATGAATGACAATATTTCAATTAGCATGCCTAAACATTGATACACACAACTTTATTTATTAACTTTGATCAACACCAACATTTATCTATAATTTAGTACAATACCTAATCCTTACATATCTATTGAATTTATTTAACTGTGAATTTTTAATACATTTGTAATCTCTTTTAAATTTTAGTTTTAATACCCAATCCAAAAATTTTGACGAAACTTATCTATAACTCTAAATGTTTAATGACTTTTTGATCTATTATTTATAGTATAATATAGCATATATTTCTTTTAAATATACTTACTGCACTATAAAATCTAAATTTGAGACGGATTCAAACATATATAAATGTGAATTTTTCGCTGTGCTTTCGATCGCTTATTTATTTATTTATTTATAATATAATATTTTATAATATATATGTAGTTATATATTGTATTTTATATATTTTAAAATATACCTACCATACTTCTATATACATGATTCAAATATAGTGAAAATATCCAAACTAAAAATTATTATAGACATTATTTTGAACTTTATACATGCACTCATTGTTCGTTTTTCTTATATGTATATATATATATATATTTAAATGTGGCACGTTGTTAAGAGTATAACTGTTATCATTTACCTAAAGTATACTACATTAATTGTTTCTACTTTAGGCACAAGGCCAGCAATTACCCAGTGCATTACTGGTACTTTATTTTATCGATCCCGTAAGGATGAAAGGCAAAGTCAACCTCGGCGGGATTTGAACTCAGATCGTAAAGGGACGTAACTATGCTGGAAAGCATGGCGTCCAACCCTCTACCGATACTGCCAATCCACCTATACTACATTATTAATACCTAATATATATCTATATATATACATCCCTATATCTAATAATAATATGTTGATATCTTGGTTGAAGAATAATTAGTGCATTTACACCCAATTATACATATGTATAAATTTTATCTGTAACATATTATTTTATTTTATTTTTATCTTCGTCGGTATTATTTACCTTATACATACTGACTCATTAATATATACCTATATACATAATAGTTATTCAAATATTTATAACAATAAGTATTTCAAAAGCTTTACATACCTAATATGTTGAGATATTTTTTAAAGTTTAGATTTAGGTAATTAATCAACAGTATAATATTTCATTCTTTACGTGCCAGCTAAATCCTTTAAAATATTATTCTCACAATTCAGAAGATTAGAAATGATAACACACTTATCGAATTTATATAAATAATATATAAATAAATAGCAAATAATCCTGAAATCTGGAGTCTTCACATTAATATTATAAATTAAATATTTTCAAATTCTAACCGTGTAACTTTCGACCCCCCCCCCCACACACACTTTATCTTTCCTTCCTTATATATCTTTTTCCAGTGGCTATCACTGGCTGTTATGATTTATGAGACGTTTCCCTAGATATATTGAATGTAGTATCATACAATTTAAAATTTTAGAACAATTTAAGTATGCAACGTTTTTTCTTACTCACACACTCTCTAATGAATTCATTACGTTTTCCCACTCTCACACAGATATTATATAAGTAAAGTTTTCTATCGGGTAATCACTACCTTGATTAAATCTTAACCATTTAACATCTCATGGTATGTCATGTATCATTATATTTTGTCTGATGAGGACGTACTGTTGTACATCCGAAATATGTATAATAAAATGTAATTGATCAAAAGAACATCTATTTTATTAATACTTATATTTTAATATATATATATATATATATATATATATATATTGTTTATTTGTTTTTTTTCACAGAGTATGCTTTGAGTTGTAATATCTCATGAATAATTGTTTCTACTTTAGGCACAAGGCCAGCAATTATCCAGTGCATTACTGGTACTTTATTTTATCGACCCCGTAAGGATGAAAGGCAAAGTCAACCTCGGCGGGATTTGAACTCAGATCGTAAAGGGACGTAACTATGCTGGAAAGCATGGCGTCCGACCCTCTACCGATACTGCCAATCCACCGCCCTAATATCTCATGAATAATATCAAGAAAATAGAAAAGAGGAATTAATTTGGCAAGAAAGAAACGAAATGAATATATTAGTTTGTTCAAGATAGATTAGCACTTTGACATTATTACAACGATAGACGAGGATAGGACACGACAATATCTAGGGGGAAAACAAACAAACAAAAACAACAAACAAACAATTTTCATGGTAACGATAGTTATGACAAAAACACAGGTGTCCCATCGTTTATCGTTAAGATACGCCATAGAATATAGTGTGAAGAACTAAAAACTTGGTATCGTTTATTCAAAAGTCATTAAACCATTTTAACGCTTTATCTAAATATTAGTATTTATATATGGGCACATGCATGGTCATATGATTAAGTCGTTCGTTTCGCAACTACATGTCATCCAACTTAGCTTTGGGTTCATAAATAAATATCTTGTGAGTGGATTTGATAGGCGTAAACGACGCAAGAAGCCTAGCGTATGTATAACTGACAACTTTGATTAGAGTGTACTGTTCAATATCAAAAATATAATAATACTTAATTTCTCCTATTCTTCAAAGGTTATTTAAATGTTTGTCACGCTTGGAAATTTGTAAATCACAGACATCTAAATGATTGTGCACAAGATATGCAACTTTATCTATGCAATGCCTAAACAACGCTTAACCAACTGTGTATGCAACATCAAAAATACTATGTAGCTCGCTAACAACTGAACATCATCTGATCAGGCATCAATTATCTAATGAACTGTACTATAGCTGACAAATTATGTTACATCAAAGTAATATATCAAACATACTTGTAAAGAAGTAGGCGTTATGTAAGCTACCATACAATACGTAGACAATTCAAAAGTGTATGTATTACAAACATCCAAGAGCATATTTTAGAAAAATCTTGTGTACAACAGATCGATTCATCCGTGCCGCAAGCAAACACACACACGTGCTCACACGCATACACGTATACGCACCCTCCCCACATGCGTTGTGTTTGAACATATATATGTGTATATGTGTGAATGTATGTATTCATACATTATGATCTTATATATATATATATATATATATATATATATATATATATATATATATATATATATATATATATATATACATACTAGCAGAAGTACCCGGCGTTGCCCGGTATAACTCTCAATGGTGTAGTCGTTCAAATGAACCGAGAGACTTCCGTTAAACACGACTATAGAAGTAACAATTTATAGGTGTTGGCCCTAAAGAGGGCCTTTGAAAGTTCACTTTGAAATATCTCAGCGGCGGTGCTGCCAGCAAAGATGAATCCGATGGTAACAATTTAAACTTGGTGGCACTGAAGAGGGCCTTGGATCATTCACTCTTAAAAGTCCCAGCGGCAGAGCTATCAGCAAAGACGACTCCTATTAGAGGTGGTGGCCCTTAAAAAGTCCTTCACACCACTTTGGTGTGTCGTATTTGCTTTGCTTGTTATTTGAGATTGTAACCTAGAAAAGCATGTAACAGTCGGTGGCCACAAAAACGGCCTTAGCAATATCACGCTGGAATGACAAAAAATGTGTAAATAAAATGTAAGGAAAAGTAGATTAATTACGTTAAAACTATGGAATATCGATAACAAATCGTAATAGTAATATATAAATGCGTAAAACGGATATATTGAACATTTATAACGTTGCAAAAGCAACCTCAGAGGCGTACGTGGTATTGTCAAAAGGACAAAAATAGTACACGTATACAGCAAATGTAAGCACTTATACAAAAAAAAACAGCGATTACTTGTTGGCGGATGGGGTGCCTACAAAATTTCCTTATAGACTATATTTTGCGTTTTCTCGCGAGTTGCAAAATCAAATAGGTTATGTCGGCTCCCCACTCGAGAGCAGCCAACATATAGTTGACCATGGGAGAAGCACGGTTCTTCTAAATTAAGCCCTACGACCGTCAGCGTTTGACCCTGTGATTTGTTAATCGACATGGCGAAACTGAGCCGGAGAGGGAATTGCAGCCTTCTGAATGTGAAAGGAATGTCTTTATCGGAAGGAATGAGAGATATCCTTGGTATGAAGACATCCTTGGTATCCCCCTTACCACATCTTGTAAGTATTGTTGCCTCAATAACATGAGGCATCACCTTTTGGACGACCAGACGCGTGCCGTTGGAAACCCTTCGGGGTTCCAAATTCCTGAGGAGCATGACAAGGACACCTTTCTTAAGTCGCAGTAAGTGTCGTGGCAATCCGGGAGGGTCTAGGGAGTTAAGAAATTCTGTGGGGTAATTAAGAACTTCGTCCGGATCAGCCATAGAGTCTAGGGACTTGTAGACGTGCAGGTTTCCAGGCAAGCACAGCGTAGTCGGAGGAGGGGTCGTAGTTAAAGGCCTTCAACAACCATCGTGAATTGCAAGTCCTAGAAATGCCACGTAACGCGGCAGCATCTTTCTTCCGTCGAAGTTCACGCCGACTGTCATCCTCCTCCGCTCTTGCAGCTGCCGCCTGCACAGCATTCTGTGAGAGCCTGATCGCATAAAATAGTGGACAAATAACGTTTAAGTAAGTAAACACGGATATAAATTGTGAAAAAATGTGATAAATCTATGTGGTCTGAGAAAGTGGGTATGTTTTGCAAGATTTTGTGTACCAGTCAAATTTTCAGGTTTTAAGTTAGGGGCAACGCAGCGTATAGACTACTTGTGATAAAGGAAATTAAATAGTGTGGTAGGTATATAAGTGTCAGTATGTTTGTTCAGTTCGAATTAAGTACTAACCATTGAAAGGATACAGGCAAAAATGGCCGAAAAATCACAGCATGATTAACTAAACCTCCTTTAAGGTGACAAATGTTGAAGAAGCATGCGTTTCAGAAACATGGGGTAGCTTATGAGAGTACGCATGTAAAAAAAACCTACCACTTGTCAGAAGCCAAAAAAGAAGTGTGATCCTAGGTCGGACTTGACCGATATAAATAGGAGTGATTTCGCTCAATGAACCACACTCGAGTTGTCTGATTGGTTAGATAATACAAATAAGTGTGATGAAATCTACTGAACACAACTCACTGATAGAGGTCGCCATTTCGCACTTAATTAAGCTGCAATTAAACGGGTGAGACAACCGGGTGCAAAAACTAATCAATCATTCGCACAGTTTAGGCATGAGTGGGAAATAGCACAATCCACATAGAGTAGACGTTAAAATTTACACCTGGGTTAAATCGTGCTTTCTTGGTTAGGAGTGTAAAATGACGCCAAAGTTCAAGGAAAAAAATTTAACTCCCCATTCCGCACTTGTGGTGCAATTACACGGGGGAGACAACCGGGTGCAAAATTAAATTCAATCATCCTAAAGTTAACTAAACAAACTAAAGTTAAGTCAGGGGGATTTAAAAATTCGCTACTCCATTTGTAGGACATGAGTAACCGATGAGACAACTTTCGTTTAAATTGACTTTTATTTCCAGAAGTTGAAATGTTTTACTGCGACCATAATATCAACTTTAAAAGTGGTCCAAATGGGCTCACTGCCCTCCCTAGGCGGTTCCCTTGCAAAATTCAAGTGATAACGAATGTGTGGTGCTTTATCTTATGGCAGGCAATAACCATTTCGTTTAGTTTTTGTAAGAATCTAATATAAGCTCCTGAGGTTATGGTGCTTTTTTTTTTATTGTGGCAGTTTGAACTTTTATAGGTTAATGAATTGGGCTCATTGTCCCCGAGGGGTCCTCTTGAATTGAATTGAAATAAAAGTAAATGTGCCTCACTGTATCTTCATCTGTAGTACATGAATAACAACTAATTCAAAATTCCTTTTATTGGACTACCAATTATCGAAGCTATGACGCTTTGCTGCATTACAATAGCCAAATTCAATAAATGACTCGCCGGGGCTTACTGCTCCTTGGGGGGTCCCCTTGCTTGTTCCGGGTATAGACAGTGTCTTCAACATCATCTTTAGCAACGGGTAACCGATGTGCCCGGTATAGTTAAAATCTAACGTAAACTTCAAAAGTTATCAGGTACTAATACAGTGTTTAAGCGAGAGGCTTAAACGGGTTATCTGCCCTGGGGGAGGGGGTGGGGGCACAATGAATGTACGGAAAAATAAAATAGCCTACGACGCGTAATAGGACTTCAGAAACCTACGTATGAAATTTGGTACAAATCGGTTGTAAAATGTAGAAATGCTTGCGGTTACACAGACAGACAGACAGACAGACAGACAGACATCTTCTGTTTTATATATAGGCGGATTTTCAGGTCTTTACGAAGGTCCGACTTCCACACTGATCTCAAGCTGTGGCACGCCACCCAGGCTTTGCTCTTCCTCCCAACCACATCATCTTCCGTATTCCCAATCTTTGCTCTCAAATACAGGAAGTCCTCAACCAATTCTAGCGGCTTCCCGCCTACATTAGTGATCCCCTCTGGCTTCGCAACATTCTCTACCAGATATTTCGTTTTAGTCTCATTCATTCTCAGCCCCACACTCATCGACACAGTCTGAACCTCCTGCATCAAATCCTCTGCCTCCTTCACTGTATTTGTCACCAAAACTATGTCGTCGGCAAATTCAGCATCCGATATCTTTTTCGTCTTAACTCTCCTGCTCTGAGCCAGTCTTACAGTGTTTCTCCAGTGCAAGGCGCATACAATAGTCCACTACGATGATAAAAAGGTAGGGAGCCAATGTATCTCCCTGGAGCACTCCAGCCAGTATCTCAAAGAACTCTGTCACCCCATCAGGTGTAATGACTTGGGCTTTGGTGTTGGTGTAGAGCAATGATATCGGGTCCACTATCTTGGGGATTCCATAAGCCTGTATATATATATATATATGTATAACCAAATAAAGAGATATATGTATAGAGCGAGAGAAAAAAAGCCATATATCGCACAAGAAACACGGTATACTGTATATACCAAATACATATTCTGTAGAAGAATAGATACAAAGGTGGAATCATAAGTGAAACCTTATAGCGTTATTTCATACCTGAAGAGTATTTGATATATTTTGATTCATTATTTGGTTAACTTTGCCTTTCATCCTTACGGGGGTCGATAAAGTACCAGTAATACATAGTACCACTGGAATAATTGCTGGCCTTGTGCCAAAAGTAGAAACAATTATTTGCATTTAATGGCTCCAAACTTCTTAAATTGTTGAGCTCGGTGGCTATAATTATCGTTCCTATTTCTAGCGGAGTGATCGTCCACCTTACGGATATTCATTTGTTTCGGGTCTAGTGTTATTCACCATGCGTTTCTCGGCATGGTGGATGCGTTTGACTTAGCTGTGGATATTCCCAGCTAAGTCAAACGCGTCCACCATGCCGAGATTTGTTTACCGTCTTCATTCTATATTTCCATTAGAATGGTGAGACTAAACCTCTGATGAGTACCTGAGTTTCATGTGGTTAATTTTAATCGATAGTTTGCTTTCGGTAATCGAATATATTGATTTTTCTTTTTTCTTTTTTTCTTTCGATGATCGATTACATAGATCGATTTTTAGCCATAATCTCCAGATATGAAATAGCGCTATAAGGTTTCACTTATGATGTATTTGGTATATATACAATATACCATGTTTCTTGTGCGATATATGGCTCTTTCTCTCTCTCTCTCTCTCTCTCTCTCTCTCTCTCTCTCTCTCTCTCTCTCTCTCTCTCTCTCTCTCTCTCTCTCTCTCTCTCTCTGTATATATATATATATATATATATATATGTGAAAAAATGGGGAGAAGAAAACTGCAGGTTGCACATGGATAACATGTTATAAAATGAGTCCCTCATCAGTGATTTGCCAACGATCATAGATATTTCATTGCATTAAAAATCATATACCTCACGTTGGTGCAATAATAACTAAATTAAGTTATTAGGACAATTAAAACGCGTAAAGCGAGTGAGACAGTAAACAACAAAGAGAAAAGCTAACCGTAGATAGGAAGAGGCACAAGCTACATAGTTATTCTATCAGCATAAGCTGGGTGAATATATGAGCGCGTAGAAAATAGACCTTTCGAGATGAATCCAATGTAAGAAAGAAGGAAACTGTTTTCGTCGCGAACGGGGTGAAGTGAGAAGGGGAGAAACAGTGAGTGAGTGAGTGGAAGTGTGAGGAAGAGGTCAGTAGAGAGAAAGTGTTAACTGACATGACAGAGGGGGCGAAAGAAAGTAAGAGAAACAGAGAGAACGAGGGAGCAGTAAGAGAGAGAGAGAGAGAAAAACAGAATCGCAGTTTAGGTAAATATATGTGAAAAAATGGGGAGAAGAAAACTGCAGGTTGCACATGGATAACATGTTATAAAATGAGTCCCTCATCAGTGATTTGCCAACGATCATAGATATTTCATTATGACAAAACATATAAGATGAGTAAAATGTATCCTACTAAGTTACCTTTTAATAAAAGGGTTTGTATACCACAACAAATAGATGACGAGACAGCGGCACAGTTCACCATAGCTAGAAATAAAATTAGACAAATAGTAGACCGATATACTAAGAGACAAAACAGACCAGAGGTCCAACAAAGCCTCAAGCAGCGCACAAGGGATGGTGAGGTAGTGTGTCTACCCACAGATAAATCTGGTAGGATGTCCATAGACAGCATGCCGAACTATATCAAGGATATGCAACCCACATCACCAACACGAGCGAAGTTACACAACAAACACATGAGGGGAGAGAGAAAAGCTTCAACGTTCACAGGATGATATGGACCGACATCCTAAAGCCAAGCAGACGCACTGCCAACAACTTCCAGGCGTCTAAAAATGACATACCACCCTTCTTTGGGCTCCGCAAAGACCATAAGACAGTCGACGACCCGACAACAGGACCACCAACAAGACCTGTATGCGGACCCAATATCGCTAGCAACTACAGGATCTCCTACTTCCTCTCTATGGTTATACGGTCCATAATTAAGATGACCCCAGATGTATGTGACAGTACAGAGGACCTCCTCAGAAGAATCAATGAGTGCAACAAAAACAAAAGCCTATCTAACTGCATAATAGTCAGTATTGGTGTAGTATCACTGTACCCATCCATTAACATTGATTTTGCTGTGGAAAAATGTGTGGAAATAATAATGAGAGTGAGGTGGAGTTCTGAGACGTCGACACAGATGAACTGGGCCTCCTACTTAGACTTACTTATGACACCGAGTACCTAGACAGCAATGACCGTAGCCGTTTCTGCCCCAGTAGACCCATAAGAGGTGGACCCCCCATCATAACCTCATGGGAAGGTGGATTGGGTGGACCAAAGCCATATGGACACCCCAAAACAATGATCAGGTGAGAAAAATGGTCGCGCATGCAATAGGGGCTAGTATTAAAACTACTCTAATGGGCCATATATTCAAATTCAATGAACAGATCTACACCCAAAATAAGGGAGCTGCCATTGGCGTCAGAAGAGCTGGTGATGTTGTCAACTTGTTTATGGTATGGTGGGAAAGGAGACTCAAAGATCTCCTTGAAGAGAGCTCCATAGAGCTCTTCATGTACTCTCGTTACGTAGACGATATTAATATAGTAATAAGGACACCCCCACAAGAGAGTACTAATGAACATGATTTAGAATATAACACAATGGAAAGCATTCAGCAGATAGCTAGCCCCATACACCAGAGTATAACTGTTACTATCGACTACCCTTCTAAACACCCTAACAGTAGACTACCTGTATTAGACACGGAACTCTGGATTAACACTATAGACGAGAGGGTCCAAATTCTCCACTCACACTACGCTAAACCAATGGCCTCCAAATGCCTGATACCCCAAAACTCAGCAATGTCCAGAAATTAGCTAACAAATGTAGAAAGGCCCTAAGAAAGACCCACTTAAAGATTAAAGTGGTAGAAAAGCCAGGAACTACCATGATCAGCAAAACATACCCTCTTAAGAAAACCCACTGTACTAATAGGAAATGTGTTATATGTAAAGTAAACTCCCAGATAAACTGTAAAACTAGAAATGTAGTCTATAGCAAAAGATGTACAGAGAGTACTTGCAGAAACATGACAACGACATACATAGGTGAGACAGCTCGAAGCATAGGAGAAAGAATAGACCAACACTGGGGGGAATTAAAAGGACACAAAAAAACGGTTCAGTACTATACGAACACCCCAGCCAAAAACATGACGGTAACATAGACAACATAGAAATTAAGATAATATCTAAACATAAAACTGACCCAACAGGTAGGCAAATCAGAAAGCCAAAGCGAAACAGAAAGAATGAATGGAATAACAACAACACCCAAACAAACAACACTGACTTAAAAGAAATATAAATAAATAAATAAATAAATAAATATATACACAAGCACAATAACAACAAACACATATAAACACACACTAATAAACTAAGATAGAATAAAATAACCAAAACACAGTCACCCAAACGCGAACACACACACTAAACACTATACACACGCAAACGCATGCGCAGAGACGAAGACAAAAATAAATAAATAAATAAATAGATGAAATAAAAATGGCGTAGACATTACAATACATACATTACTGTAGGGGAAACAAGAAAATAGTGCCACTGATGATGTTGCAGATGTGCAACGAAAGAACTTTGTTAGACTATATATATGTATTCATATCTGTATTTTTGACCGTTGGTCAGTCAGTGATAAACATTGATTGCCAAATAAATTAACTATGGAGATATATAAGAAGCAGAAGAAAAAAACCAACTAAACAATGTGTTCTGTTATTATTTCTGGCAATATTGGGGCGGTAAATTGGCAGTATCGGGGGCGGTGAATTGGCAATTTCGGTACAGAGTCGGATGCCATGCTTTCCAGCATAGTTACGTCTCTTCAGGGTCTGAGTTCAAATCCCACCGAGGTTAACTTTGCCTTTCATCCTTACGGGGGTCGATAAAATAAAGTACCAGTAATGTACTGGGTAATTGCTGGCCTTGTGCCAAAAGTAGAAACAATTATTAAGGGCGGTGGATTGGCAGTATCGGTAGAGGGTCGGACGCCATGCTTTGACGCATAGAGTTACGGCCCTTGCATTCTGAGTTCAAATCCCGCCGAGGTTAACTTTGCCTTTCATCCTTACGGGGTCGATAAAATAAAGTACCAGTAATGCACTGGGTAATTGCTGGCCTTGTGCCAAAAGTAGAAACAATTATTTCTGGCAATATTATTACAACAATATGACCTTCCCCAAGTATATATATATATATATATATATATATTTATTTATTTATTTATTTGGTTATTATAGCTCTAGATATTTTCTATTGAGCTTTCTTATTGAGAAACACAATATTCTAAACATATTTGATGTTTTGATTCATTATTTGTGTATATATATATATATATATATATATATATATATATATATATATATATATATATATATATATATATATATATATATATATATAAATGAAGTATTTACGTAGGAAAGGTACAGGAAAAGAGAGTGCTCTATGTAGGCTACAGAGCTTATTAGTTATGTAATAAACAACATAAGATAATTATTTCATTTACCAGTGGTTTCTTGAAGGCAGATATTTATATATGTCTTCAGTCGTCAGAATGAATAAATAACATCGTGTTTTTATTAAATATGTATTTGAAAACAAAATTCAGAAAATATGAAATTGAGGCTGAATAAACGGGAAAAAATGATTTAGGGGAAAAAATATATAGATAAATATCCAGAACATAAACATACTCAACCATGCGCTTACACGTAATAGTACGTAGACGTATACTTTCTCACATGAGCGTATTTGCATCTACATGGAAATACGAACAGACACATAAAACGTGTGGTCTTTTGCTCACATATTTGCACACACATGCGCACACTCACTCATGTACTCAACAATAACGTAAAATCTATATATACACACATGCATATCTCTCTATACTCATATCTAAAAAAGTCTAAATATTATCAGAAGGCTCATTTGGCCGGTGCTTATCCCGGTTGCATGGCGTGAAGCCACTGACAGTACAAGACTCTCCCCTGGACAGGACGCCAGTCCATCGCAGGGTTAAACCTCCAGCTATTCCTGGTACTCATTTTCAGCTGAGTAAACTGGAACAACGTGAAATAAAGTGTCTTGCTCAAGGAAACAACGCATCACCCGGTCTGAGAATTGAACTCACAACCTTTCGATTGCAAGCCTAATGCCTTAACCACTAAGCCATGCGCCTTCACCCATACTCATATACACAAATATATATATGTATATATATAATATACACACACATATATATATATACGTATGTACACACAAACACACATATACACACATTTATACGCACCCATATATATACATACAAACACACACGCACACACGCGCACACACACACACACACACACACACACACACACACACACACACACACACACACACACACACACACACATATACACATACATATCCATACACACATACATGCATGCATGCATATACATATATATATATATATATATACATGCATATACATATATATATATATATACGTATATATATATACTGTATATATATATATATATATATATATATATATATATATAGGAGGAGGTTATAGTTCACTTGAAGCATTGTGTAATGAGGTATAAACGTTAGAATATGTGTAATAAGGCCAAGACAATGCAGATATGGACATAGAAAAAAGAATGCAATAGTGAAAGATATTGATGAGAATTCGTCTTTCACCTTGAATTTATTTAAATGTCCTTAATTTTCGAGATAATATCTCTTCTTCGGAGGGAAGTAAAAGTCTCAGACCAGCGTCTAAATTTCCAATGAAGCATGGCTGAGACTTTTACTTCCCTCCGAAGAAGAGATATTATCTCGAAAATTAAGGACATTTAAATAAATTCAAGGTGAAAGACGAATTCTCATCAATATCTTTCACTATTGCATTCTTTTTTCTATGTCCATATCTGCATTGTCTTGGCCTTATTACACATATTCTAACGTATATATGTATATATATATATATATATATATATATATATATATATACAAATAAAGATTCAGCGAGAATCGCATTTTCGGCGGACAGAAAAAGCGAAACGAAATGCAAATATCAGAAATGATACTGGCAAAGTGCTGAATAGTTAAAAACCAGAGCTAAACAATGTGTTAAGAAGCCATACAAAACTGAAAAGGTAGTCAAGAAGGCATTAACCACCCAAGCCAAAACCCAAATAAAGCTAAACAGGTCAAAACAAAATAAATGATAAAAAATAAATGACAACCAGACCTGAACTCCCGGAATTGCTGTAAAAATCCGATGTAGAGTTTCTGTGACACCTAAATCAAAATATAGTCTGCTTAAAAATATAAGCTTTGTGTATAACGATCGAACAAGGAATATCACGTTATCAACAGGTATTTCGCTCTGTACCAAATAAGTGAATGACAAGTGGTAAGTTAAACCATATGTGGAAATCACAAGGGGAATAACCCCAGATTTTGGCAAAGTAATTCAGTTGGTGTAAATCATGCTAAAAATAGCATAAATAGCACAAATCGAATAAGTTCTCAACCGAGTAGTTTAAAATAAACTTATATATATATATATATACATATATATACACATCCACATGCACATATTAATATATACAAACCATTGGGAAGTAGTTCAGAGGCAAAAATAACTAAATAAGTCAAAATCAAAATAAAGTCATAAAGGGACGTGTTGACAACGAAGGGTGGGTGGGTCTTGGGGGGGGGGGGGGGGGATAAAATATAAATACAAACGTAAAAATAAACAAATACACACGATATGTATACCCCCCCACATATATATATATATATATATATACATATCGTGTGTATTTGTTTATTTAAGTAAGTTAATTACTATAATTTTCTTATTTTACGTCTTTTATATAATTGTTCTACATCTCTTTGTATTGAACCGCAAAGTTACTAAGACGAAACCTATATCTTTGCTAGCGTAAGTATACATCTGTATAAATATGTTGGTAGATATACTAATTCTTTATAATTATCTCCAAATTATTTTGTTGAGCAAAAATTTGCCTGAATTACTACTATGGTTCATAGTATTAGTTTGGCTACTGTCTTTTTAACACCCCACGGTTGGTTGGTTGGTTCCATAACCGGACGGTTGTTCATATATTGTCAACGTTCTTTCGTCACACATTCTGTGACCTCTTCAGTGACTGGGGATTCTTTTCTTTGTTTTCTGTCTCTCCTTTGTTCTGTCCTACGCCATCTTGTTTTTGTGTGTGGTGTGTGCTTAGTTTGCGCATGTGTTACATCCGGGTGTCTGTGTGTGTTTTTATTTCTTTATTTATTTGTTTATTTACATGTTACTGGTTGGTTGTTTGTTCTATGTGTGTGTGTGTTTTCATTTTGTCCTTAATTGTAAGTTGTGATGTTGCTATTCCATTCATGCTTTCTATTTAATTTTGGTTGGAGTTCATTTATGTTTATTGCCTCTGTGAGTACATTATCAGGGTTAAGAGGTTGCTCTTTTCTAAATACAATTAGAAGACAGCAACCTCTTAACCCTGATAATGTACCCCCGCTACATTGATGATATAGACATGGTAGTAAAAACACCCCCACTAGAGAACAGTCAGGAATTAGAGAAAAACACCATAGAAAGCATCCATCAAATAGCTCACTCCATCCACCAGAGTATTAGAGTTACTATAGACTACCCAAGCAAACACCCCAACCATCGATTACCTGTACTAGATACAGAGCTCTGGTTAGAAACCATTAATAACAAAAAACAAACCCTCCTTTCACATTATGCCAAACCCATGACTTCCAAATATCTGATCCACCGAAACTCAGTTGTTTCGGATCACACCAAAATCAACATACTGAATGCGGATTTGGTACGGATGATGAGAAACGTGTCCCGCATGTGCAACCCTAAAGAACTAGAGAGACACATACAACACTTCATCCACCGTATGCAGTTCTCTGGTTACAATCAGAGAGATAAAATCAGTGTATATAGAAGAGCCAGAACCAAATGGGGAAAAATGGTAAATAATAATACAAATGGGACCTGCCCCTTGTATAGGAGCAAATTTTGGAATAAAATAGAAAGAACTAGGAATAAGGTTAATAGAATAAACTCATGGTATGATAGCAATAAGTACCAGAGTGTAATGTTCATCAATACAACCCTTAGAGGTGAATTAGCTTACAAATTTAGAATGGCCCTAGATAAACATAAACTTAATATTAAGATAGTAGAAAGACCTGGTACCTCCATAAAAACACTTATTAGCAATACATACCCTTTTCAAAGACCTCCCTGTATAGATAAGAAATGCATAATCTGTAAACTAAGCCCCCATATTAACTGTAAAACTAAAAATGTAGTATATAGCATAAGATGTACTGAAGGACAATGTAAAGCTAAGAATATAGTGTAAATAGGTGAGACAGCTCTAGTATAGGAGAATGGTTAAATGAACACTAGCGAGAGCTTCAAGATAAAAAAGAATCATCAATACACAACCAACATGCTAAAATAGAATATAAGGGCAAATTAGGGAATATAGAAATAAAAATAGAATCTACACACAGAAAAGACGCAATGTTTAGACAAATCACAGCGGTAATAAACATAAATGAACTCCAACCAAAATTAAATAGAAAACATGAATGGAATAGCAACATGACAACTTACAATTAAGGACAAAATGAAAACACACACACACATAGAACAAACAACCAACCAGTAACATGTAAATAAACAAATAAATAAAGAAATAAAAACACACACAGACACCCGGATGTAACGCATGCGCAAACTAAGCACACACCACACACAAAAACAAGATGGCGTAGGACAGAACAAAGGAGAAGCAGAAAACAAAGAAAAGAATCCCCAGTGACTGAAGAGGTCACAGAATGTGTGACGAAAGAAATTTGACAATATATGAACAACCGTCCGGTTATGGAACCAACCAACCAATCGGAAATTTATAAATTCCTAAATTTATAATAAATTGGAGTGAAAGCAACTGGTGCATGTGTTTCTTATTGGCAACATGACCCTCCCAAAGCATAACAATATCGATTTCAACACACGTTTTCAGATAAAGAATCTTGCTAAACAAATTCAGAAACGAAATATATATATATATATATATATATATATATATATATATACCTATACACATATACAAACACACACACAAATATGTATATATATAAAAATAAATATATATACATATATATATATGCATATATATATATATATATACGTATATACATATATATATACATATCCACATACATACGCATACAAATACATACATATATATAGATAAAAATCATAGGTATATAACCTACGTACATACGTACACACGTGCGCGCGCCTACACACACGCAATAAAAAATCAACACACGCATACATGTATACATATATACGTAAATCCATACACACACACATATATATATATATATATATATATATATATATATAAAGGATAACAAAATATCGTTGGTTGTGAATACTTATTATGGATAGTTTTAGCGTACGGCGTTGCTTGACTCAACAAGAGGTTTACGTAGATGACTAGTTTATGATTTCACTTGTATTCCTCTGTAAGTTTATCTTTGAGTAATAAAATTGAAAAAGTGGAGAATAACATGGTCAACAGTACAAAAAAGGGGATTTATTTGCTGTCTAACAATTGTTTCACTGATAGAGTTGTCTAAAAATTGCCGAACACTAAAAGCAGTGCCACTCAATTTTAAATATGATGTTAACTCTATTAGATCTTCGGAAACTGTTAAAAAAATATATAGTAACCGGCAAATTTACAAATTCAAATTACATCATCAATAATAATATTAATAATAAAGATATAGAGAGAAAAGGAGGAAGAAAGGGAGATAGATACAGTAAAGAAAGAAAGAAAAGGAAGGAGAAAGAAGAAGGAAAAAAAAGAAAAAGAAAAAGAAAAAGTGAAAGAAGAAGAAAAAGGAGAAATTATTATAGATAGAAATATAGAGAGAAGAAGATATATAGAAGATGATGGTAGATATATGAGAAACAAACATAAGTAGAAATAACGTATGATAGTTTGATAGTTTTTCTATTAAAGATTTTATGATATTTATGAATTTTAGGGAAATGCTTGTCAACTAATTTGAAGAAAGAGTAAGGTAGCTTAGTTTTTATAGAGGAGTTAAACATTGGATTGAACCATAAGTAGTTTCTATTTCTGCATCTTCTATGGTTATTAGTGGTTTTTGTATTAGTATTCTGTTCTTTTAATTTACGTGCTTGTTGCCAATTTTTATGTTTAGTCCTAGGTTTGTTGTTTCTATAGGTGTGGATGGTGCTATTAATATTAAGTGTGTTGTAATTAATTGTATGTGGTATGTATTTGAGTCTCTCTTTATGGCCTGCCTGTAAAGCTATGTTGTAGTAGTTAGCGTGTTCATTAAACATTTCTATGTTAGAAGATAGGCGTGAAATTCTAAGGGATATACTATGTGCTATGGAGTTAATTATGGATCGAGGGTGATTAGAGTTATAATCAATGTAAGCTAAATTTTCATTATTTTTATGGAAGGATTTTTATGGATCTATTATGATATCACATTATCAACATCATCATCATTATAATTATAATTATAATTATAATTATAATTGTCATCATCTATCAAAGAACAACATCAAAACATCTTATCTTTACATTCTTATTTTATATATCTCTATTTTCACTCTTTATCTTTATATTTCTCTCCCTAAATTTATTTCATCTCTGTCATTTTATTTTATCTGTTATCATATAATGTAACTTAAAACTAATTAATTAATTTAATTATTAAAATAGCCAATACACACATAAATATATTTAACATTATCATATTTTCACCTTATTATCTCTCCATATATTTCAACAATTCTCAAAATCCATTCTTAATGTTTAAATATTCTTCGCACATTTTTACTCTTTTTACTCCTTTTACGTATTTATTTTTATTCTTCATTTTTCACATTTTATACCATTTTATATCACATTAGATATAACTTATTTATTTATTTATTTATCAATTTTTTTATATATTTTTTAATATATTTTTTAATATATTTTTTATATATCTACTTTTATTTTTATTTACATTTATTCATGTATTAACGTATATTAATTTATTTGTCCCTCTATTCTTCTTTCTATCATACGTTATTTCTACTTATGTTTGTTTCTC
>OZ024743.1:145159911-145189911 GCA_964016885.1 Eledone cirrhosa | reverse complement strand
CATCATCATCATCATTGATGATTGGCAGTATCGGTAGAGCGTCAGACCCCATGTTTTGCAGCTTAGAATTATGGCCCTTTACGTTCTGAGTTCAAATCCGGCCGAGGTTAACTTTGCCTTTCATCCTTACAGGGTCGATAAAATAAAGTACCAGTAATGCACTGGGGTAATTGCTGACCTTGTGCCAAAAAGTAGAAACAATTATCTAAATATTTACTGTTCTTGTCAAGATTGTATATTTCCAAAATCAGCCCCCCCCCCCTCCTCCTCCAAATCGTCATATTTTGAAGTTCAAAGAGCCAAGATAGTATCTCTATTATAACACAAGTTACTCAAAACCGGCGATTTCTGTTCAAAATAGTTTGTAGAAAGACAATGGTTCATAATGATATTAACAAATACAAAATTTGTGGCTCATATTCTGACAAGACGAGCTAATCGTTTCATTAAATACATCGCTTTACGTTTTCCTGTAAGTTCATGCAAAATAACTAGAGCTGCACTGCTTCTAAGAAGTACAGAAGGGAGGTCGTAGTATTGTATCACTCTAGTTAGTTTATGAATTTGGGCTACATGCTGAGATTGATTTGGATATGAATAAGAAGACATTCGCAAAAATCGTGAACAGTAGACTGAAGAGCAATGGGTCATTTCATGTTTTTCGATGAATCAAACCTTCAGCAGTTTGTAGAATGTCGGCATCATCTTAGGAGACCACGTGGAAAAAGTTATGATGTAAAATGTACCGTACAGAAAATGAAACACCCTCCAGTCAGATGATTTTGGGCGATATTTCGAAGCCTGAAACAGCTGGTTTATATTTATTGGAATCTGGTACAACTATGAATGGCCTAAAGTACCTGGAATTGTTGAATGAAAAATTGAAAATACACATGTGCATGCATTGATGCAACATATTCATGCTAGAGAGCAAAGATTGTACCAGGTTAAGGTCAAAACATTTCAGTGGCCTGGAAATATTCATGACTTCAGTCCCAAAGGAAATTTATGGGAATATACGAAGAACAAAGTTGCAGACAAACAACCATCCAGATTGAGATCCTTAGAAGAGGTGATTAAGGATGTATGGATTAAAGAACTTTCACAAGAATATTACCAGGTTATTAAATCTAGTATGCTTCATCGTATTGAAACGGTCATCAAGACGAAAAGTGAACATACAAAATACTAATCTGGTGTAAAATTGATGTCGGAAAACGGCTTCAATATAATTGATGCTTTAAAGTTAGTATTAAATTCTATTTTCGTTTTATAAGATATTTCCTTCAATTTTGTCAAATTATTGCGCGGTCTTTGGCTACGACCGTATGCATGTATGTATGTATGTATGTATGTATGTATGTATGTATGTATGTATGTATGTATGTATGTATGTATGTTATGTCAGGTCACCAGTTGGTGCTACTGGTAACATGTATCCCAGTACAACCTGTCTCATTGTCGGGTCGTTGGCGACTAAACTGGCAACCCCACCAAGGTTTCTTGGTGAGGTGGGTGACTTTGGACATCCTGCAGGAATAAAAACAAAACCTGTCAAAGGGCAAAGGAGCTCTTAAGAGTCAATAGCCATCCAAAATCACCGGGAGAGATGACCCCTTAGCCTTTGTCAAGGCAGAATTCTAGGAGAAGGAAAACTCTGATATAACACCTGCAACCCTGATGGTATCCAATGATGTTGACTTGTTCTTCTTTTTGGTAAATATCATCTTGGTTAAGAGGGTGGGACTGGCTTTGTGCAGTGCCTTTGCTCACTATAAAAGCTTCACGGCACAGGCATTGCTTTATATCTGGAGATCTCTCTACACTTGTCGTCATATGGTAACATGAGCCCAGCACTATGTGTCAATAATTGTCACAAGTGTAGTGTTTGTACCAGGGTTTTCAAGTCGCTGGCTGGACTAAAACGTCACACTCGTTCAGCGTATCGGTAGGGGTTCTCCTACATGGATATAAAGTGGTGGCCGTACTCGAAAACGAGTTGGCAGCCACCATATATGTATGTATGTATGTATGTATGTATGTATGTATGTATGTATGTATGTATGTATGTATGTATGTATGTATGTCAGGTCACCACTTGGTGCTACTGGTAACATGTATTCCAGTACAACCTGTCCCATGGTCGGGTCGTTGGCGACTAAACTGGCAACCCCACCAAGGTTTCTTGGTGAGGAGGGTGACTTTGGACATCCTGAAGGACTAAAAACAAAACCTGTCAAAGAGCAAAGGAGCTCTTAAGAGTCAATGGCCATCCAAAATCACCGGGAGAGATGACCCCTTAGCCTTTGTCAAGGCAGAATTCTAGGAGAAGGAAAACTCTGATATAACACCTGCAACCCTGATGGTATCCAATGATGTTGACTTGTTCTTCTTTTTGGTAAATATCATCTTGGTTAAGAGAGTGGGACTGGCTTTGTGCAGTGCCTTTGCTCACTATAAAAGCTTCACGGCACAGGCATTGCTTTATATCTGGAGATCTCTCTTCACTTGTCGTCACATGATACCATGGGCCCAGCACTATGTGCCAATAATTGTCACAAGTATGGTGTTTGTACCGGAGTTTTCAAGTCGCTGGCTGGACTAAAAAGTCACACTCGTTCAGCGCATCGGTAGGGGTTCTCCTACATGGATATAGAGTAGTGGCCGTACTCGAAAACGAGTTGGCAGCCACCATGTATGTATGTATGTTTTCTCTTTCTCTTAATTTCGAGTATATTTTTTTGACCGGCCACCTTCCTGGTGGCAAGGTTGTAAAAGAAAAGAAATTGTCATCCCTTGAATCGCAAGAATGTTTTGCAAATTTTGAAGGTGCCAGCTATCGCAGCCATTTGCAGACTATGAATTAGGGAGCTGCGCTTTTTGTCCGCAAATCCAAGTTCAGTCATACTTTGGTCCAAGCGGGTTGGTATATAACCCGTAGCACCAATAATGATGGGTATGAGCTAAAGGTGTATCTTGGATACTGGATTTGTAAACTCCTCATCAATGGTCCGTAGATGTCCTCCTTCTCCTGTATTTTTCTGACAACGTTTACATCAAGTGGGCAGCTGATCTCCACAACAGAACACGTTTTCAATGTGTGGTCCCAAACTACAATATCAGGCCGGTTGTGCTTTAATTTGGTGGCAGTTTTTATTTTCAGGTTCCACCAGTATTCCTTAGTGCCATCTGTCTCAATATATTCTTCCTCGTTTGTTGTTAATTTTTTTTTCCGTAGTGCGTTCCAGATCTTAGGTTCATAGGTTTCCCACTATCATTGTTCATTTCATCTACCACTAAGTTTAGGATATCAACCAAATCTTGTCCTAGCCCGTCAGCATTCATTTCCTCAATGGCCGTATCTTTGTTCCAGGTATTATTTATTTCAGCATTCAGATCATTGTCTGCTTCGGATGGTTCCTCCGTTCTCTCAACCTCTTCACCTTCATTTCCCACTGGCTCGTTTGCCTGACATACTCCACTCTCCATTTCCAACCTAATCTCTTTGCTCAGTTCCTCCAGTTCCAGCTCGCTTATCCACCCATTAGTTCTTCTTACTCGAGCCTGCCCGGCCAATTTTTGTTCATCTAATTTAAATAGACCAGTCTCGTTCCGTTATGTATCCGTTCTGTCATGTATCCGTTCTGTCATGTATCCGTTTCCTATAGCCTTTTTCCTTGGGGTTACTCTTCAGGTAACATTGCATAACAGTTCTATTCAATTCTTTCGTCCAGTTGGTTCTGGTCCCTTTCCTTCTTCCTCTTCCTCCAACACCAGCAGTATTTGGATGATAGCCAGGTCCCTGCTGCTGGGCCAGGGAGCACCTGCTGGGTGAGAGTCTGTCACATGACATTCCAGTCTCCACTTCACCGTTATTCGAACTGTTTAGGTTGGACATTTAAGCACTCATATCGAGGATTGGTGAATGTATGGTTACATAACTACCGGTGATTTCATCACCCCGGTGATTTTAGTGTGGCACCATCACGCTGTAGACGAACATAAACAAACAAACAAACAAATAGATAAAAACCCAAAAAAACAAAACAAAACAAAAACAACAAAAACAAATACAAGTTTCATTGTAATATTTGAATGTCTAACTTAGCTTTTCTTTCCTTTTTTCTCTCCCTTTTTTGTTTGTTTTTCTCCTTTGCGTTTTTCGTTTTACAAGGCCAGTAACACCGGTTACTAGTGTTGTTGTTGCTGCTGCTGCTAAGGGAAGTAGGGGTTGTTGTGTTCGAAACGTGTCCGTTGTTGCGTTTGTCTCTGTTTGTGTTCTGTTCTATCATTTTTCGACTATAATTTTTTCTATAATTATTTTCCCTTTCATCCCTATTATTATTATTATTGTTACTATTATTATTACTTTTTTTTTTCCCAATTCAATGATGTTCCAAAACAATATAAAAGAGATAATTGGCAATAAAGGTTCTGGAACAAAAAAGAAAATTGGCAATATGGGCAGGGGCCACAGGTTATCACAGCCTGGGCCCGCTCGTCATCGTGCCACTGTAATAGGACCAAACAAGGCATTTAGTCTTGGCTGCTGGAACGTACGGACGCTGCTTGACAGGGAATCCTTGGAGCGTCCTGAACGAAGGACCGCTCTTGTTGCAAAGGAACTTCGACGTTACGATCTTGACATCGTGGCTTTATCTGAGACGAGGTTAACTGGAGATGGTCATCTTACAGAATTTTGTGGAGAATATACATTCTTCTGGAAAGAAAGAGATGAAGGAACCAGAAGAGAGGCTGGGTTAGCATTTGAGTTAAGACTGTTCTTGTGATTAAATTAGAGGAATTCCCAGTAGGGATTAGTGAGTGTCTCATGTCCATGAGAATTCCGCTGGACAAAGGAAGATATGCGACCCTGGTGAGTGTGTATGCTCCAACAATGAATTCTGTCGATGAAGAAAAAGTGTCCTTTTACCATGCCTTGAAATGTGTTTTAAGAAATATCCCTGAGGCAGACAAAGTCATCGTGCTTGGTGACTTTAATGCTAGAGTGGGTAGGGATTTTAACACATGGAATGTAATCGGAAGGCATAAAGTGGGAAAGTGTAACAACAATGGTATGCTCCTGCTGCAGATGTGTGAGGAGCTGGATCTGTGTGTTACCAACACCATGTTCCAACAAAAGAACAAATTCAAGACCACATGGATGCATCCTGCATCTAAGGAATGGCATCTTTTGGACTACGTCCTAGTCAGGATGCGTGACAGACAGGATGTGCAGTGTATTCGTGCTCTTTGTGGAGCTGAGTGCTGGACGGACCACCGCCTGGTACGCGCAAAAGTGAAACTAATCACTAAACGTAAAATCCGGGCTCCTGGTGTTGCCCTGCCCAGGATATTGAATGCTGCTCGTCTTAAGGATAACAATGTGAAGAGAAGATTGCAAGAAGAGATGCAGGTCGCAGAACTTGGTGAGGATTGGCCGACCCATAAAAAGTCGGTTTATGATGTAGGCAGGCGTGTCCTGGGATTGGTGCAGAGAAAACATCAGGACTCGTTTAATGAGAATGATGTACATATAGAAGACTTGTTGGCTGATAAGAGGCATGCTCTGTCACGCTACTTGACGGAAAAACCACAGGAGAAGAGTACGTTGCATAAGGAACTCAAGGATGTGAAATCACGTGTTAGGTGGAGTCTTTCTCAGATGAAGGATCAGTGATGGAGTGAGAAGGCTGATGAGATACAAACTGCGTCAGATTCCAATAACACAAAGCTGTTGTACAGTCTCTTGCGTAAAGTTTATGGACCGTCTTCTTCTCTGGTGACACCGCTTCGCAGCAAGGATGGTAAAGAACTTCCTCGTCAATGAAGATTTCCTCAATCTCATTCCAGAAAGTCCTGTGAAAGTAGCTCTCGTAGAACCTCCGACGCCTGTGCAGGTTGCAGTGGCTATCTCGAAGCTGAACAGTGGAAGGTCTCCAGGTATGGATGGCATACATGCTGAGCTCCTACAATATGGGGGTGAGAGACTCCTGCAACATCTTCACTCTTTATTTGGCAGGATATGGGCTAATGAATCCGTACCTGAGGACTGGAGAGATGCAGTAATGGTGGTCTTGTACAAGGGAAAGGGTAACAGGAATTATTGTGGGAACTACAGAGGTATATCATTGCTTTCTGTTGTAGGGAAAGTTTTATGTAGGGTGCTTCTGGACCGTCTGCTGACACACATTGCAGATTGTGTTCTTGCTGAAAGTCAATCTGGTTTTCGTGCTGGACGCGGCACTACTGATATGATCTTCTCAGCTAGACAGCTCCAGGAGAAGTGCATGGAACAAGGCTTGGATCTGTATCAGGTTTTTGTCGATCTGACAAAAGCTATCAATACTGTTAACAGAAATTCATTATGGAAGGTTCTCCAGAAACTTGGTTGCCCTGATAAGTTCCTTGCTTTAGTTAGGTCTTTCCATGACGACATGAAGGCTTGGGTTAATGTCGGAGGTAACATGTCGGAGCCTATCTCAGTAAAAAATGGAATGAAACAGGGGGATATTCCAGCACCGACCCTGTTTGCCATATACTTTGCAATGGTTTTCTGTATTGCATTCAGGAATTGCGATCATGGTGTTTACATCCGATATCGAACCACAGGTAGTATAATTAACAACAGGCGCTTTGCTGCAAAGACAAAAGTATTTACATCAATCATAAGAGACCTCTTGTATGCAGATGATTGCGATCTTGTAGCGCACACAAAGTGATATGCAGCACATTTTGAATGCATTTTCTGATGCTTGCACTGCCCTAGGATTGACTGTCAGTCTCAAGAAAACCGATGTCATGTACTAGCCTGCCCCTGGTAAGCAGTACAGTGAACCAAATATCTATGTGTATGGTAAACGACTTGGAGTGGTTGATCAGTTTGTCTACCTGGGAAGCACTGTCAATCGATAGAGCAACCTTGATAGTGAAATCACACTTAGGATTAGGAAAGCAAGTGATGCTTTCGGAAAGCTAGAAAGGCGACTCAGGGGTCGGCGAGACATATGCAAGAACACAAAGGTAAAGGTATACAAGGCATGTGTGCTCTCTTCTCTTCTTTATGCCTGCGAGACCTGGGTCACATATCGACACCACCTTAAGCAACTGGAGCGTTTCCATCAGATGTGTCTCAGACAGATCCATGGCGTTCACTGGAGGGACCACATCAGTGAAGTCGAGATTTTGGAAAGCTCTATGAGTTACAGTATAGAAGCTCTTGTGCTTAAGCAACGACTCCGTTGGAGTGGTCACCTTGCCATGATGAAGGATTCTCTTTTATGGAGAGTTAGTTAAAGGAAAACGACCGCCACATAAACCAAAAAAGAGGTATAAGGATTCCTTGAAAGCCTCTTTGAAAGACGCTAACATCTCTGCTGATACATGGGAAAATATTGCTGCTGATCGTAATAAATGGAGAAAAACTGTATATGAGGGAAAAGTTGCCTTTGAGGCATCTCGAATCGCATACAAGAAAGTAAAGCGGGATGTGAGGAAGGGCATTGCTGTTGCACTTCCAGACGGCGAGGGTCCTCCTATGGTGCTGACATGCAGCGTCTGTTCGAGACTCTTCCTAAGCAAAGCTGGACTCGAAAGTCATCTTCGCAGTCATAAAGTAAGACCAGTGGTTGACTACCAGGCTTCTGTTGGAGATGTTACTCATCATGCTTGCCAAACATGTGGTAGAGAATGTAAATCGGCAGGAGGGCTCAAACGACATGCAAAAGTACATGAACTCCAACCACAGCCGGCTATTCCCAGTGAATGTTTTGGTTGCCGACTCAGTGCAAGACATTATAGATCATTGGCTGGGCTAAAAAGCCACATTCGATCGCAGCGCTGTTAATTGCTATCGTGTGTGTGTGCGTATAGATATATTTGTGTGCGTGTGTGTGTATATATATATGTATATTATTATTGTTGTTGTCGTTATTATTATTATTGTTGTTATTATTATTATTATTGTTATTAATATATATATATATATATATTTTCTCTCGTGCAATGGCCATACTCGATAACGAGGGGGCAGCCATCATGTATGTATGTATGTATGTATGTATGTATGTATGTATGTATGTATGTTCTTCTGGTTTTATAATTTCACAAATTTTTGCCAATAGAGAGAGAGAGAGTCAGTTTCTAACATAGTTTCAAGACTCTCACATTGGAATTTACACAACATCAACTAGTCTGCATGCATGCATGTGTATATGCCTTGTATCTGTACATGTGTATATGTAGTTATTAGATGCAAACTCTTTGGAATGTTTTACATATTTTTACTGTTCCATTAATAGATTGTACTTGTAATTTCCCAACTAGTTGTGTTCTTTCTGTTCCTGTGAAGCCTAGCTTCTCAAGATTTGTATTGAGGCAGTTACTAACATACCCCAGTGCCCCAATAATCACAGGCATAAATCTGAAGGTATAATCAAGGTGGAGTATCTGCAGATTTCTCGTTAGTTCTGCTTAAATATTCTCCTTTTCGCTAATCTTTGATATATTGGCATCTGCTGTACAGCTAACTTCCTTCTTTTCCCTGTCCCATATCATTATGTCTGGTCTGTTATGCCTGCATTTTCTTGGGGTTTTTACTGGAACATTCCACCAGTAATCTTTCATATTATGTATATGTATGTCTTCCACATTGCTGTAGCTTTTCCTGTGTTTATTATCGGGGCTATCCTTTCTACGGATTGCATTGTACAATGTTTTGGCCACTACATCATGCCTCATAGGTAGATAGTACCGCGATGACATCTTTGGACAGCTGCTGATGACATGGGTGACATCTTCGGAGTTAATTCTGCAGTGTCTGCACATGTTATCACATCTAGATGTTTTGCCTGCATCCCTATCTCTTTTGTGAATCAGGTATTTCGTGCTAATCTCCTGTTCCTGGATTGCAAAAGCGTACCCTTCAAAGTGGGAGCCAATATAGCGGTTGTTGGTCCAAGATAGACTACTTTCCTTATCCACATTACTCTCACTCTGGAGCTTCCTGGCAAAATATCCATGCATTGTGTTTTGCTGATAGGCCTTCAGTTTTTCATCCATGGATTCACTGCGATACTGCTGAGCGACTTCCCTGTGTGTGTTTCCCCCCGCTTTACAGTCATATATGAGCATTTATCTCGGCCAAACTCTATTCTTATATCCTTTGAGAATGTTGTAACCAGATCAAGATTTTCTTCATGCCATCCATGTTCTTAGCATAGAGTTTCAGGTCATTCACAAAGAAATTATGGGTTAGGTACGAAATTCTGTCCTCCTGTGAGCCAATGATGTATCCTTCACATTTCTTGAGCAGAAAGAACAAGGGGTCAATGACAGGATAAATAATATCACAGACAGACTGTCCCCCTGAAATATACCCCTGTGATATTTTTATTTTATCAGTGAAAATAGAGTCCTCCTTCTCTGTCTTTAAGTTTAAGTAGCTCAAGAAAAAGACATCTCCTCTATGTCTCTGATAATAATGTCTGGGGCTTTAGCAAGTCGAAGGGCCTCTATCATCCAAAAGTGGGGAACAGAATCGAAAGCTTTCCTGTAGTCCAGCCAGACTGTAGCCATATTCCTCCTAAGTTGTCGCACCTCCGACATCGCAGTTTTGTTGATTAGGAGTTGTTCAGCACATCCCCAAACACCTTTCTTTCCAGCTGCTTGTTCATCTGTGATGATGCTTTTATTTTCACAGTGATCTTGGAGGAATAGGTTCAGGCAGGCTGTATACATCTTATACATCAGGTTCTGGCATGCAATGGGTCGGTAGTTTTTTGCCAAGTGGGTGTCTTTGTTCTTGAGGACCAGTAATGTTTGTGCTAATGTCAACCATTCTGGTATAAGTGTATCTCCCTTAAGAACTTGTTGGTAGAGGTAGGTAAGATATCTCCGATAGAATATCAGTCTTTTGTACCAGTAGCCGACAATCATGTCTCTTCCTGGTGTTTTCTTATCTTGGAGTTTTCCTATCACAGTCTGTATGTATGTATGCATGTATGTATGTGAGGAGGGTGACTTTGGACATCCTGCAGGACTAAAAAACAAAACCTGTGAAAGGGCAAAGGAGCTCTTAAGAGTCAATGGCCATCCAAAATCACCGGGAGAGATGACCCCTTAGCCTTTGTCAAGGCAGAATTCTAGGAGAAGGAAAACTCTGATATAACACCTGCAACCCTGATGGTATCCAATGATGTTGACTTGTTCTTCTTTTTAGTAAATATCATCTTGGTTAAGAGAGTGGGACTGGCTTTGTGCAGTGCCTTTGCTCACTATAAAAGCTTCACGGCACAGGCATTGCTTTATATCTGGAAATCTCTCTGCACTTGTCGTCACATGGTACCATGGGCCCAGCACTATGTGTCAATAATTGTCAGAAGTGTAGTGTTTGTACCAGAGTTTTCAAGTCGCTGGCTGGACTAAAAAGTCACACTCGTTCAGTGCATTGGTAGGGGTTCTCCTACATGGATATAAAGTAGTGGCCGTACTCGAAAACGAGTTGGCAGCCACCATGTATGTATGTATGTTTTTCTGGTTTTATAATTTCACAAAGTTTTACCAATAGAGAGAGAGTCGGTTTCTAACATAGACACAAGACACTCTCATTGGAATTTACACAACTAGGTAGATATGTATGTATGCATTAACTAGGTAGATATGTCTGCATGCATTAACTAGGTAGATATGTATGCATGCATGTGTAGATATGGATGTTATTGTATGTGTGGATGTGGATGTTTTGAGTTGTATGTGTGCATGTGTATATGCTTTGCATCTGTATATGTGTATATGCAGTTATTAGATGCAAAATATTTGGAATGTTTTACTTATTTTTGCTGTTCCATTAATGGATTGTACTTGTAATTTCCTAACTAGTTATGTTCTTTTTGTTCCTGTGAAGCCTAGCTTCTCAAGATTTGTATTGAGGCAGTTACTAACATATCTCAGTGCCCCAATAATCACAGGTATAAATCTGAAGGTGTAATCAGGGTGGAGTATCTGCAGATTTCTCATCAGTTCTGCATAAATATTCTCCTTTTCACTAATCTTTGATATTATATTGGCATCTGCTGGGCAGCTAATTTCCACTACTGTGCATGCTTTCTTCTCCCTGTCCCATATCATAATATCTGGTCTGTTATGCCTGCATTTTATTGGGGTTTTTACTGGAAGATTTCATCAGTACTCTTTCATATTATGTACATGGATGTATTTCACATTGCTGTAGCTTTTAATGTGTTTATTATCGGGGCTATCTTTTTTACGAACCGCATTGTACAATGTTTTGGCCACTACATCATGCCTCATAGGTAGATAGTACCGCGATGACATCTTTGGACAGCTGCTGATGACATGGGTGATATCCTCGATGTTATTTCTACAGAGTTGCACTTGTTATCATATCTAGGTGTTTTCCTTGCATCCCTATCTCTTTTGTGAATCAGGTATTTCATGCTAATCTCCTGTTTACACACGCAAAAGCGTATCATTCAAAGTGGGAGCCAATATAGCGGTTGTTGGTCCAAGATAGACTACTTTCCTTATCTATATTACTCTCACTCTGGAGCTTCCTGGCAACATATCCATGCATGATTTTTTGCTGATAGGCATGCAGTTTTTCATCCATGGATTCACTGCGATACTGCTGAGCGACATCCCTGCGTGTGAGTTTTTGATTATTACACAGGGAATATCTCTCGAGGAGTTCCTTCCCAACTCTCATGATCTTATCTGTTTCATGCAGATAGACTTGCTCGAGAAACGGGCTCCTACGCTTCGAGGTTCGTAGATGTCGGAGAGATATGATGTGACATTCAAATGTTGTCTGAACTGATGTTAGGCTTCTGCCTCCCTGCTTACGTTTCAAGTAAAGGCGGTCTATATCACTGTTGATGTGGAAGTTTCCTGTGTTGTTCAGTATTTTTCGAGTTCCAACATCAACTGCTCGGATTTCGTCTATCGCCCAATTGAGTATTCCAAACGTTGGTGTTAGGACAGGCACAGCAAACACATTGTGAGCCACTGTTTTGTTTTGCGCAGAGAGTTCCGATGACCAGATCTTTCTTAATCGGGTGTAGTATTCCCTGGTTACGCGTTCTTTATTACAGATACCATTATAGGATATGTTCTCATCTATCCCCAGGTCTCTGTAGCAGTCCTCATCAGATATCGGTGAAACAGTTAGGCCATAGATGACAATGTTGCTTGATTGGGTTGTTGTTTTCCCCCGCTTTACAGTCATGTATAAGGATTTATCTTGGCCAAACTCCATTCCTATATCCTTTGAGAACGTTGTAACCAGGTCAAGATTTTTCTTCATCCCATCCATGTTCTTGGCATAGAGTTTCAGATCGTCCACAAAGAAATGATGGGTTAGGTTCGTATTTCTGTCCTCCTGTGAGCCAATGATGTATCCCTCACATTTCTTGAGCAGAAAGGACAAGGGGTTTAATGACAAGATGAATAATATCACAGAGAGACTGTCCCCCTGAAATATACCCCTGCAATATTTTATTTTATCAGTGAAAATAGAGTCCTCCCTCTCTGTCTTTAACCTTAGGATAGTAGCCCAAGAAGAAGACAGCCGCTCTATGGCTCTGTCAATAATGTCTGGGACTTTAGCAAGCCTCTATCCCCCAAGAGTGGGGAACAGAATCGAAAGCTTTCCTGTAGTCCAGCCAGACTGTAGCCATATTCCTCCTAAGTTGTAGCATCTCCGACATCGCAGTTTTGTTGATTAGTAGTTGTTCAGCACATCCCCAAACACCTTTCTTTCCAGCTGCTTGTTCATCTGTGATGATGTTATTATTTTCACAGTGATCTTGGAGGAATAGCTTCAGGCAGGCTGTATACATCTTATACATCAGGTAGTTTTTTGCCAAGTGGGTGTCTTTGTTCTTGAGGACCAGTAACGTTTGTGCTAATGTCAACCATTCTGGTATAAGTGTATCTCCCTTAAGAACTTGTTGGTAGAGGTCAGTAAGATACCTCCGATAGAATATCAGTCTTTTGTACCAGTAGCCGACAATCATGTCTCTTCCTGGTTTTTTTCTTATCTTGGAGTTTTCCTATCACAGTCTCAGGGGTACCGTCACTTATTTCGTATGTTTTTGTTGTAGTGTAGGAGCAATAGTTCTTTCGGATTTCTCCTACTATCTTGGTTGAAATTCTTCTTTTCACTCCATATTTTGCTCCAAAAGGAATCTATGTCTTTCTGGGATGGGGCCTTAGTGACACTTATTATTTTGCCCTTCATATCTCTATAGACTGATGTTTGGTTTCGTCTGAATCTTTTATTAAGCACTTTTCTCTCATCTACCTTCTCCAGGTATCGGCGTTTTTCGCTAATAGCTCTCAATTCTTGTTTGAGGGTGATCAGCTTATATTGGAGAGTTCTGGTTACCAAACATCGTCTCTATTTTATTTTTCACTCTTTGTTGGTGAGGAGTGAGCTTTTTTGTGTTTGTTTGCATGTAAGGAGCATTGTCACATATCCTATGTTTTTTCGTAGGTCAGCAATCTTTTTTTCTATTTTAGTTATATATGATGGTATTTATGGTGTTTTGTTCTTGTTAATATCTCTGCTATCACCAAGATAATGCTTCACTGTCGTTGCTAGGGCATATAAACAGGCGTTGATTTGCCAAAATGTTGGGGCTTTTATCCGTCGTAAATATTCATCCCCTATTTCGTCAATAACACGTAATATTTCATTATTTGGTTTTTTATTCAACATTGTCGTTTTAACACGTTCAGCAAAAGAAATATTTATACATAAGTTAATTTCTCTCTGGAAGATTTCGTTGAGGGAAATTTTCAATAGTTTATACTTTTGATTATCATTATCGATAGTATTTTCCACAATAGTCGAGATAGACTCGGATGGTACACGTGGTGTCAAATTTCTTCGATTATTATTATTATCGATAGTGCGTTCCCCAGCATTCGAGGTAGACTTAGATGGTACAGGTGGTGTCAAGTTTCTTACAGGCATAGTTGTTTCAAGGCGCTGTACGACCTGGCTGCTAGGAAGTCTAGTAGCATGGCGACCTGTAGCACGTGTTGTTGATAACATGTTTGTTGTGAGGGACTTACAATTAATAATATTTATCTTATTTTTACGTTCAACAAACGTCGCTTGTTGGCGTAATTGTTTCGCTGTGAAATAATTTAGCTCTGGGTGTATTTCGTCCCAGTGTAGCTTCATTCTATTCATATAGCCAATGGAGGGATTGTTTTTTGCCATTTTATAACAATTAAATAAATCATTATTATGCGATTTATAATTTCGGTTTCTTCTGTATCTACAACTGAATAAAGTTTGATTACCTTCCTTGTTATTTGTCTTCGGTACTTCCTTAATCTTTTTGTAGATGTTGTGTTCAGCCATGCTGTTTGTAGCAAATCCTTGTAAAATGAATTATGTATTTAGTAGGATATCTCTACGAATTCGAATAAAAGGTGTCTTCAGAAGGGATAGTTAGAAGAATAACCAGTTATTCAACCTGACTGAAGTTGTGGCATTACTGTCGGAGATAGTATTCATCTTAAATTTAACAAATAGTCTCCCACGCTAAAATATGCGACTGATTGCGTTGACTGTCTATGTATGTATTTATGTATGTATGTATGTATGTATGTATGTATGTATGTATGTATGTATGTATGTATGTATGTATGTATGTTCTTCTGGTTTTATAATTTCACAAATGTTTGCCAATAGAGAGACAGTCGGTTTCTAACATAGATACAAGACTCTCTCATTGGAATTTACACAACATCAACTAGGTAGATATGCATGCATCTCTGCATGCGTGCATGTGTATGCAGGTATGTATGTTATTGTATGTGTGGAGGTGTGCATGTGCATATGCTTTGTATCTGTACTAGTGTATATGCAGTTATCAGATGCAGAAGGTTTGGAATGTTTTACATATTTTTACTGTTCCATTAATGGATTGTACTTATAATTTCCTAACTAGTTGTGTTCTTTCTGTTTCTGTGAAGTCAGCTTCTCAAGATTTGTACTGAGGCAGTTACTAACATATCCCATTGCCCTGATAATCACAGGTATAAATCTGAAGATGTAGTCAGAGTGGAGTATCTGCAGATAGTTCTGCATAGATATTCTCCTTTTCGCTAATCTTTAATATTATATCTTCTGGGAAGCTAACCTCCACTACTGTGCATGCCTTCTTTTCTCTGTCCCATATCATTATATCTGGTCTGTTACGCCTGCATTTTATTGGGGATTTTACTGGAATATTCCACCAGTACTCTTTCATATTATGTATATGTATGTCTTCCACATTGCTGTAGCTTTTAATGTGTGTGTATGTATGTATGTATGTATGTATGTATGTATGTATGTATGACCCCTTAGCCTTTGTCAAGGCAGAATTCTAGGAGAAGGAAAACTCTGATATAACACCTGCAACCCTGATGGTATCCAATGATGTTGACTTGTTCTTCTTTTTGGTAAATATCATCTTGGTTAAGAGAGTGGGACTGGCTTTGTGCAGTGCCTTTGCTCACTATAAAAGCTTCACGGCACAGGCATTGCTTTATATCTGGAGATCTCTCTGCACTTGTCGTCACACGGTACCAAAGGCAAAGCACTATGTGTCAATAATTGTCACAAGTGTAGTGTTTGTACCAGAGTTTTCAAGTCGCTGGCTGGACTAAAAAGTCACACTTGTTCAGCGCATCGGTAGGGGTTCTCCTACATGGATATAAAGTTGTGGCCGTACTCGAAAACGAGTTGGCAGCCAGCATGTATGTATGTATGTATGTATGTATGTATGTATGTATGTATGTATGTATGTATGTATGTATGCATGTATGCAAGTGTGTGTATGTATGTATTTATATATGTATGTATACATGTATATGTGTATGTATGTATGTGTGTATGTATACATGTATATATGTATGTCTATACATGTATATAATTATGTCTGTCTCATGGTCGGGTCGTTGGCGAATAAACTGGCAACCCCACCAAGGTTTCTTGGTGAGGAGCGTGACTTTGGACATCCTGCAGGACTAAAAACAAAACCTGTCAAAGGGCAAAGGAGCTCTTAAGAGTCAATGGCCATCCAAAATCACCGGGAGAGATGACCCCTTAGCCTTTATCAAGGCAGAATTCTAGGAGAAGGAAAACTCTGATATAACACCTGCAACCCTGATGGTATCCAATGATGTTGACTTGTTCTTCTTTTTGGTAAATATCATCTTGGTTAAGAGAGTGGGACTGGCTTTGTGCAGTGCCTTTGCTCACTATAAAAGCTTCACAGCACAGGCATTGCTTTATATCTGGAAATCTCTCTGCACTTGTCACATGGTACCATGGGCCTAGCACTATGTGTCAATAATTGTCACAGGTGTAGTGTTTGTACCAGAGTTTTCAAGTCGCTGGCTGGACTAAAAAGTCACACTCGTTCAGCGCATCGGTAGGGGTTCTCCTACATGGATATAAAGTAGTGGCCGTACTCGAAAACGAGTTGGCAGCCACCATGTATGTATGTCCGTTCCTTTCGGTTATAAAAACATCATTTCTGTCCGTTCCCTTGTGTCTAGATTGCCTCGGAAATGTAACCTTATTACATAAAATGATGTATGATGATATCGCATGACTGGTTGTCTGGTTGAACAATCACGTACCCATAATCGTCATTGAAATATGTACCACAGCTTTGTTAATAAAGGACTTTTAACATCTGCACCGAATTTCGCATTTTCGTTATCTTACATATACTCCGTCACTGACTAACACATCTTAATTGTAAGAAAATACATGAAGTTGAGTGCTTAAACGAATTGCATTATTTCACACTGAGTGATGCGTTACCTCGATTAGTTAACATGTTTACCATACGCACATACACACACACGCATATATATATATATGTACACACACACGCATATATATATATATGTACACACACACATATATATATGTATAAATATGTGTGTGTGTGTGTGTGTACTATATCTCTCTCTGTTTCTATACATATATATATATATATATACAGAGAGAGAGAGAGAAAGAGAGAGAGAGAGAGAGAGAGAGAGAGAGAGAGAGAGAGAGAGAGAGAGAGAGCTATTGTCTGCGTAGTTTGTCTATGTGCGAGTGTGTGCGAGTGCGCGAGAGCTGACCAGTTTACGGACTACCAGGGGATGACCTGTTGGTTGTGTATAGACGTACAAGTGTGTGAATGCGTATCTGTCCACGTGTACGTATGAAATTGCTGAACATATTATACGTACTTTTGTGTACACATATAATCACGTACACAAGTAGGTGATACAGAGAGAGGACGAGATGGGCAAATGCATGTAAGTTGTCATTTCCAATGTCCCAAGGAGTCGTAGGAAATATCCAAAAGCATCATGTACAATAGCCCACCAGCGAGCTCCGAATGATGAGGTCGTTGTGGACGGTAATATATATATATATATATATATATATATATATATGTGTGTGTGTGTGTGTGTGTGTGTGTGTGTGTGTGTGTGTGTGTGTGTGTGTGTGTGTGTAAAAGGTAAACAGAAATAACAAAAATAACAAAACAAATGTCACAGTACATGGAAGAAATATATTAATTTAATATTTGAAGAGCGTCTTAAAGTTTCGGACACTAGTCCTTCATCAGCAGATAGAGTTAGAATTAGAAGATAAATAGAAAGTAAATACTGATAAGAGGAAGGAACGGGGGAGAAATAAATTGGAGAAAAACGGGAGAAAAAACCACACATGCGTATTTAGTCGGCCATCTTGGATGTATATATATATTCATTTATGTTTTGTAGTTCACCAATGGATAGAACTGGTCATTCTGTTTAGTTAACCATTATGTTACATAGCGTAGAGGGGTTTTCCTACATAATTGTTTCTACTTTTGGCACAAGGCCAGCAAATATCTCAGTGTATTACTGGTACTTTATTTTATCGACCCCGTAAGGATGAAAGGCAAAGTTAACCTTGGCGGGATTCTGAGTTCAAATCCCGCCAAGGTTAACTTTGCCTTTCATCCTTACGGGGTCGATAAAATAAAGTACCAGTAATACACTGGGATAATTGCTGGCCTTGTGCCAAAAGTAGAAACAATTATGTAGGAAAACCCCTCTACGCTATGTAACTCATCCATCGTTGATGCTGAATCCTGTAGCTGGTGCAGGAACGGAGTTGAATATCAATTAAAACAAGAGGCCAGACTGGGGATATGTTTTTAAAGTTCTATTGTCACAAAAAACACTATATATATATATATATTTCAATGGCCTGGTTACATAAGACCCTGGCGACATCATCAGATTCGGATTAAATAATTAGTTAATCAATAATAGAAATTACGCCAAACACAAGCTGAGAATAGAGAAAATATTTGATTCGGAGATGGCTCGCGAAATCTATATTATTGTTGCAGCAGACCATATATATTCTACCTTTTAGAAATAGCAACCAAATCCCCTGAAATCTCAACTTAGAATAGGACACATTGGTTAATGTGGTTCTAGATTTCTTGCTCATAGGAATCCCTTTGATCATATGTCTGCTTGATCAGGGACGACGTGGTGTTAAACAATGCCAACATTATCACAGATTAATAAAAAATAACTCTGAAGATTAAGACACCGCTAAAAAATAAAATGAAACAGAAATGCGAAAGGAAATATACAGATCATATTAGATACTTAGAAGAAAAAGCTTTGCAAAACATTTGTTGCTATCTCCGGAGAATATATGATTCTTATCCATACATTTTTGAATTTCCAAATTTCGTTCTATGAAAGATCAATCATTTTTGTCTGTTGGGACTTTCTCTAGATGTATGTCAGATAAAGAATTATCATTGAGACTTTTGTTCTCTCAGATGTAGCTATAGAGAATGTTTAACATTGATAATCTTATTTTGATATATTTTCTGCAGATCTTCCTCTATACAGTTATTGTATATGTTTGAATAACGTATAAGGCGGCTGATGTCTGTAGTAAGAAGAATGATTCCTAGTTTATACTTCTGTTTCCCATAAACTGATTGAATAATTAGTGCGCGTAGTAGTCATGACAGTTAGAAATCTGAAAATCTCTTAGAATCTTTTGCTGCTAATGATAAAATAAATACAATATGTCTTTAAGGTAAGTGTTGTTTGAATTACTTTATGAAAAGTGTATCTACAATGCTAAGGCTTTATAACATACAATATATTTCTTAATAGCATTGTTATATGAGATGTTAATAATCTGAAATAGAATGGAAATAACATTGATATAGAAATAATACAGTGGTTGCAATCAACGAATTTTGATAACAAATTCCGCATTTTAATGAAATACAAGGTAGGAGTGACAAGAGAGGTAGCTGACCAAATAGGTTTCGTAAATTTGAATAAATTTGCATTCCGCGGAGAGATGAGAAATGTTTCGTTCAATGCTCTTCTTTGGAGAGGAAATGGTGAAACAGATCGTGAGCAGCTTTTCTTACAGCAAGTTAACCAACCTAGCCAAATAAAGAAAAGAAAGATAGTTACATAGACTTCGTTTTGTTCGATTTTTTCCTACTATCCAATAACGGATTATATAATTTCTCATAATCAAATTATCAAGATATAAGAATGGGAAAATGATTTAGAAAACATTGTTTGTTCGTGACGGTACAAGTTTTTGATGAAGCGAAATCCCGATTTTGTTTTGATTAAAAAAAGTTAAAGCGATTTCATTTAACTTGTATCGCTAATGTCTCAGGAAGCGAAGTAGTTTATCACTGCTACCTATTTATAATGTCATCAAAACCAGTCATCTGTTTGGGATAGTAATATAGAAACTAAAAGCTGTAGCTAGATGTAACATTTACGTAAATTTCATGAGGACTCAAATCCATAATGGACCCCACCACCAATAAAATAACCCCCCCCCCCCAAAAAAAAACACAACAACAACAACAAAAACAACAAAAGTAACAACAACAAAACAACCGGTAAGTTGTAACACTCAATACATTCCTGAAATAATTAGTTATGACGTAAAATAAAAAAATAAATCGGGGGCTCATTTCACAGGAATCTGTTACCACACAAAGAAAACCGCTTATAAATTCAGTTTGAAAATAAAACTTTATTTATCTTTAATTTCATACTGGTTTATTATCGTGTAACCAAATAAATATACACGTGAACAGTTTTACGGTTAATAAGTCTATTTTCTTTTCACATTTTCCTAATTTTGAATGTAAAAATTCAATTCGTCTGCTTTTATAAAATGGAAATTTAATCAACCAATATTATTTTCTTGTTTTCATATCGATTTTACTTTACAGTTTTCTCTCCGTCGGACAATTACTCGACACGCTACAGAAACGTAATGTTTTGTTGGTAACATTTAATTTGGTCATTTCTTTAGGTTCTGATATAAAAAAAAAAATGTTTACTGTTTCCTTTTTGTTGTTGCGTGTCATATTCGTTTAGTCTCAGTCTACTATCAAAATCGTTATACGATAAGCAAAAAAGAACCCCTTAGCAAAAAAAAGGAGGGGGGGGGGGGTGAGAGATAAAAATGACTACAAATTGGATGAGAAACCTTTTCCAGAACAAAATGAACAATGTTTAAATTAAATAAAATTTGAAAGCAACTACATAAATAATAAAAAAGAATTTTTTGCTTTCGTTTTATTCCATACACACTTTCAGTCACGTTTACTTTTTCACCTTTTGTATTCATTTGAGTAATGATATCATATAACTAAAGACGTTGTGTTATGCGTTAAAATCTAAGTGAGACAGGAGAATTCGGGGAATGATTTTTATCAACCGAATAATCATTCTTATAATACCATGAGTATTCGATCATATGATCGATTTAATTCATTAAAAAAAAAACCTTTGAGATTAAACAGGTGAATTCTCGTGAATCTATCTAGTAACCATATCTATCTACCTTAATCATTGGTTACATTTCTCCTCCCCCCCCCCTCAATTATTCTAACAGTCATATCTACAAAAATAAATTCTGATGTTCACCTATTTTTATTACAGGTATTGTTAAAAATATGTTTATACACGCGACAATAAATACTCACTAGTCTTACATTTTGATTTCAGTCTTTCGTTTTATTTCTTCCACCCACAGAAAAGAAACAATGTATGTATGTATGTATGTATGTATGTATGTATGTATGTATGTATGTATGTATGTATGTATGTATGTATGTATGTATGTATGTATGTATGTATGTATGTATGTATGTATGTATGTATCTCTTTCTCTTTATATATATATGGATGTTAATCTTCAAATTTATTATTATTACCATATATATATATATATATATATATACATTTTCGAATATAAATCTGTATACAGTTACAATGGCGTTTAATAAGCTGTTTACTAAATTATATTATATTACAATATACGAGCATGTATGTATATATGTAGACACACGTATGCGCACATAAGTATATATAAATATATACATATACATGTATGTATATATACATGTATTATATATATATATATATGCACACATCTATGTATATATATGTATATATATATATTTATATATATACGTATATATATATATATATATATATATATATATATATATATATATATATACGTATATATATATATATATATATATATATATATACGTATATATATATATATATATATACGTATATATATATATATATATATATATATATATACATATATATATATAAATATATATATATATACATATATATAAATTTATATTTATATATATATATATATATATATATATATATATATATATATATATATATATAACACATACATATATACATGCATATATACATACATACAATCATACATGCATACATTCACACAAATAAAAACAATTATTATATTCATATTTTTTGTGGACTGTATAAAAGTATATTTTTTTAAAGTGTAAAATGTATAAAAGTAACGGAAAATTCACATTATGAATTGTATCTCGAGTGATGTTACTTTCATATTATTAGTTTAGTAAATATGCATTTATATTGGAGTCTGTTTCAGCTCTTACTTCATTAAATGTCACTTTACATTTCCAAGTACCCTATGTAATCTAACACAACTCATAAATGTATTTTATTGTCTTTTCTTTCTACGCAAGTCATTTTAAATTACGTATATTCATTTTAGTGTATGTGTGTGTATTTGTGTATGTGTGTGTCTGCGTTTGTTTGTGTTTGTGTGTGTGCGTGCGTGTATGTGTGTGTCTTCATGTGAGCGCGCCTTAATGTTTGTAAGTATGGATGTAGGAATGAATGTATGAATATTTATGTGAGTATGTTGCTAGCGCTATAAAATATGAGGTGAACGCCTCGGCAAACTGAAACTTCGTTGCGATTTCAATTTCCGACTGAAATACAAAGGAAGTACTGAGAGAAAAATAATTGATGCGATAATACTTTCAAGATGGATGTATTAATTGATATAATTGTTTCTACCTTAGGCACAAGGCCAGCAATTACCCAGTGCATTACTGGTACTTTATTTTATCGACCCCGTAAGGATGAAAGGCAAAGTTAACCTCGGCGGGATTTGAACTCAGAATGGCAAGGGCCGTAACTCTATGCGTCAAAGCATGGCGCCCGACTCTCTACCGATACTGCCAATTAATATTCTACAATCATACCCCTGGCATTCAGATATTTAGTTCCTTGTTCGTGTCCTGTTATCAGCATTTTGTCATATCCATCTTTAATCTCTAAACTGACAATAATTAAAAGCAACTAGCTCTGAATTTGTTGAGATTGATGCGCCAAGTAATCAGCTTAAACTTCTATCAGGTGATATATGAAGGTGATATATAGACATGGATGAAAATACAGTAGGATGTATTTCTAGAGGATGAATGGTTTAAAAAATTTCTTGAGCGTCTTTTTTTAATGCGTCATATTAGAGAGGGAAAAACGGGGCATCGATGGGGTTGGGTAGAGGGTGGCGGCTGTCTTTAGTGGAGGTAATAATTAGCGTATTAGTTCTAGGGGAGGATAACAATCCTTTCCTGTAGTACGCATGGTTTAGTGGTTAGGGTGTTGAACTTACTATCATAATGTCGTGGGTTCGATTCCTGGACTGGGTTGTGTGTTGTGTTCTTGAGAAAAACACTTTATTTCACGTTGCTCCAGTATTCATTTCACGTTGCTCAGCTGAAAATGAGTTCCAGCAATAGCTGGGGGGGGGGGGGGGGTTAACCTTACGATAGACTGGCGTCTTGTCCAGGGGGAAGTCTTGTACTCTCAATCGCTTAATGCCACGAAAACTGAGATACGCATCGATCTGGTGATTTAGGTAAAATATGCATAGGGAAAAAATGGACCATTTGTGGGCTGCAGTGTTTTGGCAAGTGTTTGTCAATAGGCTCGGAGGCTCTGTCTTTAACGTGGGCTATCATGTTTGAAAGTGTTTTCTATTTGAGCTTTGTAAATAGTCAGCTTAGTTTATGAGATGCAGATTTGACAATGTTTTCAGGATAGATTATCAGAGATTGTGAGGCCTAATATTTAGTATGTTGTTCATGATTAAGAGAGTATAACACAAAAAGTAAGAGAACACATTTTCAGCAGGTTCGGTTCTGTGGAAACCAAATAGTTGTTTACCGAGAAGAGAAAGAGCTTCGATGTGATACAAGCAGAGGCTGGGTAGGATTATTTCTATCAACATTCACATGTAGGAAGGGAACGCCATGTAATTGACAAGGTCAAATATGCTGGGAAACAGGAAATACTTTCATATATTTCGCCGTTGAGACCTCAGGTGTACTTGGACCTCGTACTGCCAAGCTCCTTCGCAAGATTGGAACGTCAGAAGCCCGTCTGAGGAAGGAGCCCCACGAGGTTGGGTGGCTGTTGCATATTGATATTATACGAAAATATACATGCATGTAGATATGATACGTCAAATAAAATCGTAATTGACAATATGCACAGAAATTGAAGAGAGACTGCGTTAAACTGCCTTGTGTAATCACTAAAGTAATCCATGATACATTTAAAAAAGATGATATTACATATAAACTGCATTATGAAATGTTATGAAAACGTAAAAGGAGAAAATTAGCGACATATAAACGTTATATAACGATTTAAATATATGAACGTTTATATAGGCGATAGTGTACGTTATATCATAACCGGAAGTGTTGACATTTCAAAATTTTAAAAGGAATGAATCTTAAAATAAGCACTCATTATATATAAGAATATTTATGTTTAATCAACAGCTACGAAATTTAGTACATAGATTATGTAATATTCATTCATTATTTATAAATCCCGCCGAGGTTAATTTTGCCTTTCATCCTTACGGGGTCGATAAAATAAAGTACCAGTAATGCACTGGGTAATTGCTGGTCTTGTGCGAAACGTAGAAACAATTATTTATTGAAAGTGGTGGATTGGCAGTATCGGTAGAGGGTCGGACGCCATGCTTTGCAGCACAGTTACGTCCCTTTATGAACTGAGTTCAAATCCCGCCGAGGTTAACTTTGCCTTTCATCCTTACGGGGTCGATAAAATAAAGTACCAGTAATGTACTGGGTAATTGCTGGCCTTGTGCCATAAGTAGAAACAATTATTTATTGAAAGGCGGTGGATTGGCAGTATCAGTAGAGGGTCGGACGCCATGCTTTGACGCATAGAGTTACTGCCCTTGTCATTCTGAGTTCAAATCCCGCCGACGTTAACTTTGCCTTTGATCCTTACGGGGTCGATAAAATAAAGTACCAGTAATGCATTGGGTAGTTGCTGGCCTTGTGCCAAAAGTAGAAACAATTATTTATTGAAAGTAATCCAACTTATTTTACTAACGGGATAAAATATATATTCAGGACACAGTCCCGCACTTATCCCTTTATTATATTATGATTAATCATTTTTTCACTTTGTACTAACTGCTCAAAATAGCCTTTATTTCGATAGAAACATATTCGATGTATGCGTCCATTCCTGCCCATTTAAGTTGTAATATGTTTCAAATCCCGGCGTAACGTAAACCTTTCAGTTGCTTCCTACTAAAAGTATTAATTAATAGAGCTTTATGGATAACCAAAAGAGAGTTAGTTGAACCTGGTGTTTAAGATGTAGATTGTAAAATCATATACCTGGTATCCATCCGTAATCATAATTAAAAATAGCTTTCCACTTTAAACAGTGATAGCACGTTTTAATTATCGTGTAGTTTGTTAACGTTAATTGTTATGTTCAAATCTTCATATAGAGTCACCAGGAGTGCAACCAAATTTATCTCCAATTGGATAAATTGGAATCTGTATACATAAACTAAAAAGTACATTTTAATTTATATCGTGCCACCATAGCGCAGGTCGGTTCCCTCGACACGCTGCTATGAACGACAGATGAAATTACTGATCACTTCCATGTACATTTAAAAAAAGTTCCTCTTTTCATGAAAAATTGTGTTAATTCAAGAAAAGGTTCTTTATTTTAGTTTGTTGATGATTTTACAACTTTTATATAATTTCTAGCTGATTTAATTATCTTGTAATGCATTCTACGTTTCCTTCAATCGGAATAATTTTAAACCTTCAGCGTGAATTGTATTTTATAATATGGAGATTAAACAGAAATAAACTCTTCTTGTCAGGCTGAATCTTGTTTCCTTTTATTATTCATTTCTTCGAAGACTACAAGATTTCAATATAAACAATACAGCATCAGGAAATACAAATTAATTTCCAGACCACAGACCCAAATGCCAACCTTTATATAAACACAATCCCACCGATAGATTCTCCTTGTAAATTCTAAACTAAATTTGATGATTTAACACTTGTCGGTACCATTGGGAAACAGAAATGTAGATTCATTAATTTGCTCGTTTATCGACTGTTAGCTCATTTGATAATGAACTTCGCTTTAACTACTATTGATTTACCTTAAATGATCGTATATAATAGCATAAGCTATTATTTCGGGCGATATATCACATGAATAAACTGGATAGTGGAAAAGATCCAAAGTCTATTAACGCCCCGAAGTTATTTAACCGACATTAATCACAAACAAGCAATGGCTTTATCATCCTCTGAGGTTAGTTGAGATGCATAATAATGACACACTGTAGTAAAGCAAATCGTTGCATTAGTCAGCAAATAATTTAAATGTATTTATTTTTACTTGTGTAAAGCTTAAAATTTCAGCTATGTTTGTTTCTTTATAACTGGTTCCGAAATTATCATGGTCTCTAGTAATTATGAATAAAGTATAATTATAGACCAATATCACTAATCAAATTTCTTATCAAGTAAATTTTAATCACCTTCGTGTTAAGAACCTGCAGTGTGTACCACCTCATTGCATCGGAATTTAAAATGTAAGAGATGGGATTAGGTATTTTAGTTCGAGATTATGTTATATGGTGACTTTTACGAAGTCAGCACCGAAAGCAAACAAAACACTAATTAATTATAAATACCCTTACTACTACATCCGTGAGATAGCATCTACATGTATTTACAGCTTTGTGGGCCGAACAATCAAGGAATGAATAATAAAAGGAAATAATGGCATATAACAACGCCAGAGAGAGATTTCGAAGCATTGAGTCTTTCAACACTCTATCGAATAATCAAACTGCAACTCACCTCAGCAGCTGTTGCTGCCACCACCACACCCACCATCACCACTACTACTAGTAGTAATAGTAGTAGTAGTAGCAGTTGCTGTTGCCGTTGTTTAGCCCCAATTCAACGCTCATTGAGTAGACTTATGATCAATGTCATTCCTGACATGATCATTCCATTCTTCTTTTAAGTATTACGTATCTCGGACTACATTATCCACCGGGTTTCTTTCATTTTAATCGGTATAAATGTAATTTCAGAGAAATTTGAGTGCTAAGGGCGATCAAGGCGTAGAGGATACCTCCCTGGCTTATATACCCATATACCCTGTTAATTAAATTGAAATATAGAGAAAAAAGTTGTTAGTATCTCAAGTATTTCGATATTTCCATTCTTGTCTGAATCTAGCTGAGCATCATATAGTACTTGAATTTAACGAAGAAAAAACTAAAAATGAAGTATAATTCACAATCGTTGTTTATTTGAAAATATTTTCAATACCTCCAAAAATTCTAATAAAAATGTTAAACAAAATTACTTGTGAACTAATTTTGATTTTGAAACTTTGATTTGTTTCATTGTGCCCGTAAATAATACAAAATGACGATTAGTTTCGTTTAAGATAATTGAAAAAAAATATATATTACACTTTAGGACAAAAAATAAATTGCTTCAGTAGTTGAGTTTGTAAAATATAACTCATTGTGGAATATTTACTTTATTAACATCTATACTTTCTTCATAGGCGGCGGATAGAGTCGTTAGAATGCCAGATAGAAAGCTTTGTGATTTTCTTTCCAGCTCTCTGTGCTCTGAGTTCAACTTTGCCTTTCATCCGTCCGAGGGTGATAAAAAAGTACTTGTCATGTATTGGGGGTCGATTCTTCAACTATATTTCTTTTTCTCTTTTTCTCTGGAAGAAATCGGCTGTGTTTAGACATGGTGAGGAAAGGGCTCCGCCAGGCTTGAAGTGACCAAGAAGCGCCACATATCACTACCGCGCCCCTACATCTTCACCACGAGTTACGGGTTCATATACTTCTTTAAAGTATCGTTGAACTATGTCTCTTTTTGTCTGTTCTACCGATCGCTAAATTAAACGTGTTGGATCCATCATATTATACGACCTTCTTCCCGTTTAAACATTTCATATCGTTCAAATTACCCTCATAATTTATTTACTAAAAACATACATCACAATTCTGAAACTTAATTTCTTTCGCCTTTCTGTATGCATTTTGAGATTTCGACACTTCAACGAAAAGTTTAGCCACATAAATTTCAATAGATTTGACAACTTTCTAGTATATAACGTCTTCATAGGGTAAAGAAAGAGGAAATATCAGAATGCTGAAATTTCAGCCAACAACATACTGTTTAATAAGAGATTTATTGACTGTATAGTAAGTTATAATGTTCATGCATTTTCCAAAAGCATTGATGTTGAAAATGAAGTGAAATGTTTACTAACAAATTTTTATTGCGCACATTTGACTAAACATAGAGTTGCAACTAAAAGACATGGTCAGAACTTTGGAAATAAAGTTTTAGAGATTCCACTAACCAAACCAATATCTACATATCTACTTTGTCACAAAAATTGATTAAATATTAATAATAATTTATCAGATTAGTTTATAACACACACACACACACACACACACAGATTCGTCTATCTATATACTACTAAAACTCTGATTGCTTGCTTGCTTGTCTGTAATGCAATACAGCCAAAAGAGCGCATAATGGGAAAATACTTTTCACATTTTATTCCATTTGTCCGCGGGTCGCAGCTCCAACACCACCGCGCCCTAGGCTTAGATCCCATCACCCTCCTTCTTTCCTCTCCCATTCTCCTGTGACCCTTGTACCCTTGCTCTTCCCTTCATTTACCGTTTTTAAATATCTGTAGTGTTGTTAATTCAAACAGATTTGTTTACGATTTCATTTAAAAAAATAAAAATAACATCATAAAAGACGCAGATAGGTGATAAAATAAATCATTAACTTAATTAATAGAAAATGTAGGAGTCCCAGATGCAGAAAATTGCTATAAATACTCGCTTAGAAAATCCAGTAAAATACCTCTGTGGACAGAAAATGAGGCCAGCTGTCGCTACGAAGAATCAAACTCTTTAATTTTCAAATTCAAGCTGAGTGCTTAAACAATTGAACTAAAGGACTTCTGACAACAATTTCCATCTAAATCAGATAGCTAAAGTGAACAGCTTTTGAATGTAAATAACATTGTATGCAAAGTATCGAACTTTCGAAGCTCTGGATAGTAATGAATTTCATGGAAATTGTAAGACAGCTATCGCAGAAAATAACTGGAAAAAGAGTCAATTGCTATAAATAATAGGTTAGAAAATCGACTTAAATTCTTAGCGTCTAAAGTTCGATACATTCCATATAATGTTGTTTACATTCCAAAGTTGTTTGATTTAACCATCTTATTTAGACTGAAGGTAAATCACTCAGCTGAATTTAAGAGATACTGAGTTCGGTTCTTCGTAGCGACAAATGACCACTTTTTCCGTCGATACGAGTATTTTATTAAATTTTAAAATCTATTATTTATAGCAATCGACTGGATTTACAATTATTTTCTGCGTCTGGGACTTCTACATTTTCTAGGAATTTCATAACTATCTGGAGCTTCAATAGTTTGATACTTTGCATACAATGTTATTAATTAAATTATTAATTCATTGATTTAATGTAATAGTAACTGAACTGATTGTATGAGAAGAACCTTGGAGTTTAAAGTATATCACCTCACGTTAAATGTAGAAAAGAGTTAAACAGATACACATTCATGAGGAAGACCGGAGCTATGAGGGGCCATATGGGAGAAGGAGAGGGAAGGCATGAGGATTCAAAAGTACGTGATAATGATAGGGTGCTAATAAAAAGGAAAATAAAACGGTTAGTTGTTATATATATTCATGTGTATGTGTGTGTGTGTGTGTATGTGTGTGTGTGACCTGCCAACCTCTAAAAATTCAAACGGGGAATACCATGAAAAAAAGCGCCTCAAAACGGGGAGAAATGAGGCAACATGGAGGATTTTACATAATGAAAGCTATAGCCATTTTCACAAGTGGGTGGAGATCTCACCGTCGGACGGGAGGAGTTGACAGGTCTGTTGTGTTATGTACATATTCACACATAGATCACCCACAAACTATCAGAAATTCTGCCAAAGCAGAAGAATAAAAGTTACTGCACAAAGAAGGGAAAGGCAAAACAGTTCGAACGATAGTTTTTTTGAACTGATATTTGTGACAAACAATTTATCTATTAAAGCTCACTAGGACGTACAAAGTAGAGGCATTCATCCTTCATTTCTAGACTAAACTTTTCATTAGGTAATTTC